>JAVKPL010013488.1:0-74184 GCA_032173675.1 Gastrolobium villosum | reverse complement strand
TTCTCTTTTGTTGGATTTTGGAAACTGGTGCTACTCACCATGTGTCTTTTTCTTCTCGCTTGTTTCTTGCCTCTGGTGCCTCTTCATCGTCTACGGCCTCCGTCGTGTCATTTCCAAACGGCTCGACTGTCCCCGTAGTAGGCTCTGCCTCCATCTCTCTTCCCCTTCTCTACATCTTCGTAATGTTTTATTTGTTCCTTCCTTTACCTTTAATATTTTATCAATCAATGCTCTCACTCGCGATTCCTCTCTCGTTGCTAATTTCACCTCATCTCATTGTATATTACAGGAACCTACATCGGCAACGACGATTGGGATTGCTAAACGTTGTGGCAATCTTTATGTCCTTGATGTTTGCACACTTTTTCCCAATATATCTGTTCCCCCTTCCCTCTATTTTGCTGTAAATACGCCTAGTCCTGCACTTTGGCATGCTAGACTAGGACATCTATCCTTTTTTGTCTTGAATTCCATGAAGGATGTTTTACATAATTCTGAAAATATAGACTCAACACATCATTGCACTGTTTGTCCCATAGCGAAACATAAGCATTTACCATTTATATTGAATCCTAAGCTGTCTTCTGTTCCTTTTACTCTCATTCACTGTGACATTTGATGATGCTACCCGTTTTACATGGGCTTGTTTTTTGCACAAAAAATTTGAGTTTCGCTCTGTTTTCAACTCTTTCTTTCAACTTTGACCTAGTCATCCTTTTTAAATTAATATGATTAGTCCATATTTAAACATATTATTTAACATGTATCATGACTTAAAAGAAAGCATTCAATCAACCATTTAGTACAAAATAAGAGTAGGTTGGTAAACTAGTCAATTTTAACAACATACTTTGATTTTTCATGTAATTTTCCATACCTTTGACTTTTAATTTATCAAGGCTTTGACTTATTTTTATAAATTAATCTAGACATGATTAGATTAATCCAAGACCACTTCTAGTCATTAAAATTCCATAGAGAATTCAGTTGCACAATCAAATTTAAGCTTAGACCATGATTTTGCTTATTTGCAAATTAGTCCCTATACCTTCACATATTTATATTTTCACCCCTAGACTTTAACAATATTCTTATTTAGATCTAATTTACCTTAATTGACATGAGTTGTATCATCACAAATTTTAACATGTCAATTCATTCTTTTACACAACAAAATGCACATCAAAAGCTTACTTGTTCAAAAACTAGTGTAAACTGGTATTCACACTCCTCATACTTCTTTTATTATTTCAAGATTTCTTAATTAGGGTTGTTATATTCACCCCATCTTTTTAAGATTTTGCCCACAAAATCAAATCATCAAACATTCACATATTATATTTTCAAACAATATCTTGAAATTCAAACATATACTGAAATTCAATATCACAAATCACCCATGTACACCTTTCACTTTATCTTTATATCTTGATAAAATCATACAATTATACATGCTCCAATTCAAACAACACCAACATTCAAGGTTTAGAGTTATCTAGCACATCACATAAAATCATGATTCTGAACAACTTAAACAAACACAACACAAACAGATTTCTTTCTTTCTATTTATTAACTACAAATATCTTATCATATAGTTAACAATCACATATTCAACTCCAATCTTTAACAACATAGACTTCTTAGGGATAACACCAATCAAATATAACTTAACCCTATGAAAGTATCTCCATAATACCAAATTATTAGAATTAAATCTCAGATTCATAATACAATCATTGACCAAACATTTCAGAATTTTCAAATATATATAGTTATTATAATGAAATTATTGATTAAATCAGATCATAATTTATATAAGATTTCTAGAAATTTAAGTTTTCCTATAGATAGTCTTAGCAAACCTTTTTAATAACCCAAATCTTCCCAAATGAATACATATATGATTTTCACAACATTCATTAGTCATAGTTTCAATCATTCAAATTCAATTACTTACTCGGAGCATAACATATATCACATGTATATCAATTAACAACCAGAATTCACAATTATCCACAAAATTGCCAAACAATGTTTTTCTGGGTAACGCACATCGATAGAATATAGCTAGAGATAATATCTAGAATTCAATCCATCAAAATTCTCAATCAAGCATTTTGTTACACAAATCTGTGGAACCAATGTACTTAAAATGAAGAGTTCATTTATACAAGAGTTTCGATGATGACAAACAAGCTTAGAAGCAATGTCAAAGATAATACAACTTGCAACAATCAAAAGTCCAAGGAAGCAATTCAACAAGACAACAAGAGCAAATTATTCAACACACATGATCAAGATCGAAGATCAAGATTGCAATATATCCTTTAGAGCTTAGATCTAAATGTAAAGGTAATTGATTAATGATGCATAAATGAGCTCAAAGGATACTTAATTTTATATATACATTATCCATGACATCAATCACTTGAAAGCTTTAATACTTATGAAAAAGGCCCTTGATATATTTCGTAAGCTCAAAACATTTTCAACAAACCAAGGAATTACATTAAAAGTGATTAGAGGCAAGTAGGAATGCTTTACAACTCAAAAAACTGCACTATTTATGTTTTGTCAAGAAAGTATTCGAATACTTTCTTGACTGTATTCAAATACTTATGCTGTGAACAAAGCATTCGAATACCTTAAGAAAGTATTCAAATACTTGATGAAGTATTCGAATACTTCATCAAAAGTATTCGAATACTTATTGAGCAGTAAGCTTTCTAACGGCTATAAACGGTTAGTTTCGTGCCAACACCTATATAAACTTATTTATTACGATTCAGAAAGCTAAGATTTATTGTTCCATTGATTTTGCAATCATTATTGATCATTCTCATTGAATTAAACTCATTCATTGCTTGTTCTTACTCATATTGACCATAAAACTCCTTTGAGCTTCATTCTTGTGTCATTGATCAATACCCATAAGCTTCAACTTGTATAATCTGTACTTCAAGAGTACAAATCCTTTTCTAAACACTCTCATTCTGTTCATTTGAGTTGAGGGTAGTGAGACCCTAGTGAAAAGGTTGCTCATAGCCTAAGAAAGTGAGTGGAAGTGTAAGGGTTTCAAGAACTGAAATTCTTGAAGGTTGTAGTGGTTTGTCAAGCACCTTTGAAGCTTGATCATTAGTGAAAAGTTGAACGAGTGGCTTCAATCTGGACGTAGGTCACGGTGGTGGTGACCAAACCAGGATATATCTTGTTTGCAATCTCTCTAACTCTTTATCTATTTACATAAGCATTATTAGAATACTTGAGTTTATTTAAATTTACACTTTGCTTGTATTAATTTCTATTCTTTAAGCTTTGCTTATGTCAAAATTATATTAACTCAAGAAAATCATTTTCAAGAAAGAAAGTAAGGCATTATTGCGAAAATATTTTTAAAACTAAATTCACCCCCTCTTGAGTTTGAGGCCACTTGTCTAACAAAATCATCACCATATTTAATAACACCAAACAATAATACTTTATAGGATCATAGTCCTCACAAAACAAATCTCAATCTCTGAAAAACTAATGTCTCCCTCGGAGGATAACATATATCTCTGAGGACTTATGTCCCTACAGAGTAACCAGAGCCAACCGTTAATGAGTACTCATAGTTGATATATGATCTGTTCACTAGCCAGGAACTCCTTTATCTCATAACCATATGACATGGCTTTTCTTTCGTATTTAACGGCATAGTGTGTTTTCTAGTAAACACATGAGGCTACCCCCATCATCATAATAGTAGTAATAATGGTTTAATTTAATTTGACACATAATTTCCACTACTACTTAAATTTAGAACCTTTCATATATTTCTACACACATCACACAATTTCACGTACTTGACAATTCACACAAATCATATTTATGAATCAAGCATCAAGCCCGCAACAATCATTAATCAAAATTTGCATCATTGCATACATGCCTAACATTCTCATTTTCTTATTAGTTTGATTATCATGAATTAAATCCTATCACAAATTGATATTTATGTGCCCAACAAACATGAACATAATTTTAATTTTATTATAAGCATGATCAAAATCAAATCATATCTCATATTGTTATACATCCAATTTAAACATACATGAATAATTTGTCTCAAATCATCAGATACAGAAAAAAAATCTTACTATAATTAAACGTACTCCTTCTGAAATCATCTCTCCAACGCCCATGCCTTTTACAAGGTCCTTTTAAAAACATGGATACTTTTCACAAGCCAACGTATCTTTTCTCTTTTAAGTAACTTAAAGGAAAATCCTTCTCCTCTTAAAATTTGAAACTTGAAGTCTGATCTTTCCTGTTTGTATAAGCACTGAACATATGGTCTTCCTTGCCATAGTCAAAACATATCTTTCAAACCACATATACCTCTACTGATATTTCCATGTATATTATACTGATGCCAAACCATCTTACTTTTTAAACATCTCTCCAAAGAGATCTCTCACACCAAAATTAGACTATTCCAATTCTTATGCATCAGGAGTTATTACTCCGTCCTAGCACATCAGGTATCCAATACTTTGAAGTATATAGACCCACTGTCTGCAATCTTATCAAAGATTTCCTTATTCAAACATTTCTTAAATTTTGTAGTCAACTCAATCACATTAGTCAGTGATCCTGTATTTTGTGTATTGTGCCAAATTATAAAAATCTAGCTTGATAATCTTCCACTGACATAACATTCTAACTTATTTCATCAAACTCTTTCATTGACTACTCACAAAATTATTAAGTACTTTCTTGACTACTAGAATTATCCTCAAGTACTCAACACTTCCACTCCATTATATTGCAGCAAAATTTTGCTAATCATTAAGTCTCATTCCTCCCAATCCTTTCCTCTTCAATCATATATATGATAATTCATTAATCTGGTCCAAACCAATTTCTGTCTTTTACCTTCCAATACTACTGCTACTAAATCAACTAAATTCTTTCTTATTTTCCAAGGATTTCTGGAATTTATGATGATACTACACATGTTACTCAGGAAAGAATGAGTTAGCCATACTTATCTTTATTGACAACATAGTAATACCACCACAAATACCATAACTAATGATCCAACAATTTCTCAAGGAACTACATATCAAACACATAAAGTATACTTAAAGTAATTTCCCAAACTTTCGTTGCTCTGATACCATAATGTAACACCACATTTATGTTGCGACTTCGACAAGTGCACCGGTCATAAAAGTAATAAGAGTGTACTGAGTACGAGATCGTTCCCACAATGATTGGTGTAACACCCCGTGTATACTCGGTTTGTTAACATGGCATCGTATTAAGCCACGCTTCATTAAAATCATGAAAGAACTTTTTACTTTCAATGATGACGTCATTATCGTTTACCAAGTTGATTATTAAATCTTCTTTCAAAACAACACCTGTATGTAATTGGAAAAGACAGCTAACTACTCTGAATAACATCATATAATAAATAAGTGTGTATCTAAGTCACAGAACTACAACACGTAGTCCGGACAATATCTTGATACATTAATAGAACTCGAATCCGAAATAAGACATAGTCAATCAATGTGGCATGGACAATCCCCATGCTCACCAAATAAGGCAACAAGGCCCAATAAAAGTCTCATAACATTAAACAAGGTACTAAAGATAAAGCAATTTCAGCATCCAGCAAAATCATCAATATATCATGCAATCGGCTAAGCTCCGGCCTCCTGTCGCACGAGGTATCAACCCCAGCATTACCTGAACCTGAAATGGTGCCCCAAACATGGAGTGAGATCTCTAAACAGAAATCTCAATAAGACAAGGGATCCTCAAGGATCTTCCACCTCAAGCTCACTTGCAAGTGCAATATAAGTTACAAAAGCAGTTTAACAGTATAAGTTCCAAAATCAGTGCAATGCAGCAAAAAATCATGCCATGTGTGTCAACTATCTACTGGATATAGAAATACGGGACTTACATACGTCTATTGCCTATATTTAGTGCAAGACGCCACTTGCACCCACCCACATAATCACCCTATTGTATGTCTCTCACATACTTAGGAGTCCGTCTAGGTGGAACACCACATGCATATCATAAGGCATTCACATAATGGCTCAACAGCATTTCAAATATCAATACATGAAAACACATCATGCATATAAACCATTCCCCCACGGGACATGGTGGAACCAACAATGGCTGAACCGATGACACGAAAGCTTACCTTGCAAGCTAACAATCCAAGCCAAGAGTCCAACCAAGCTCAAAGTCCAAAAACAACAGAATCACAATCTATTTTGGACCAGCAATCATATCAACAACCAAGTCCATAAGCATATAACATAAAGACAAAGCTTTCCTTTTACGTTTCATGTCTTTAGGATTCTCACAAAGCCACAAGCTCTTAATCACTTAGATTATGACTTAGATATTCATTACAGAAGTCCACATTAACCAATCATGGGTCCACAAATCCAAAATGGCATTTTGTATGAACAGTACTGATATTGTTCTCGAAAACCCAGAATATCCGGATATATGTCGAGGCCATATCCGGATATCCATATCCGGATATGCATATCTGGATATCATATCATGATATCCATATTCAGATATCTCAAAGCCCATATCCGGACACCAATATCCGGATATTTCGCGACATAATGCAATTTCTTCATTTCGCGAGACACCACTTCCAAGGTTGAATTTTTAACCCATTATTACGTCCAAGCATGCATTTTTATTCACTTTTAGGTTCATAAACTGGTTGGTTACTTAAACATCTCATTAAACATGCCAAGACTTCACTTTTAGCCAATAAAACTCATGATCAAGGTTGATAACACTTACTCAAGGCTCAAACTCAGAAAAAGGTTGCTCTTGGAGCTCACCAACCAGCTCCAAAGATTCTGACTACATGGTGCACGAAAATGGCACCCAAAGATGGGTCTTTTCTTTACAAAGAAAGCTTCTTGAAGCTCCATAAGCCAAGAAGATGACCCCCACAACCAAACTCAAGCACTCAGCACTCCAAGACTCCCAACACAGAAGCCAAACTCAGGAAAGGAAACACCTTACACTCTCTCAAGCCCAAAGCTGTCTCACAAAAAGAGATTTGATTAAGAAACCAAGAGGAAAGGTGGCCTCTTGGCTCACAAAGTGGAGAGGAAAGGTGGCAAGGGTGGCCGGACTGAAGCTTCAGCAAAAGACTCACGTAGTGGTGCAAATATCAGACCTAGTATCATGTGCCAATCCTATATATAGCCTCATTAAGTTTTAATCACACTGTATTAGCACTAATAGCTAAGCTCAGCATTTTAATCCTAAACTTTGGAATCTGAACCTAATCATTTTTCTAAGATTTGTCATATTTTTATTTTTTTTCGCAGCACCTTTCTGGTACGCGCTTTTACATAGCCAGTATCAATTCTGGCACCAGTTCTTATTTTTTTTGACCTGAAACATGTTTTACTAGTCCTATATATCATTTTAGGAATATTCATGCACTTATTATAATTTTTTGGGATACTTCATCGGTACGCACTTATACTGTGAGGCAGAACCAGTATCTGCACTTCTCGTCCGAAAAGCGACTTTCAGCATTATTAATCACTTACCATAATTATTTAAGCCTTCTCATAATTATTATGGTCAATTATGGAATTATTTCTTAATTCTCATATTTATTTAATTAATTTCCTTAATTAACAGTACGAGTTCTTACAATTGGTTTTCAAGGACTAATTAACTAACAACTATTTAGTTGGACAATCGAATTTGAGATGAGAAGAAAGAAAATCAAGAACAAGCAAGAACATACACCCAAAATTTAAAGCAAGCAAAGAAAAAATTTGATTTTGAAAATCAAGAAAAAGCGTAGTTGAGGTTTCGATTTCCCCTAATATCCTTCTTATGTTATGGATTAAACAATCAAATAACCATCCTTAATATAATGCCAAATCGATTCCTCTAAAGTAATTAAGGTTCATAGGTTGCTCGCAAAAGAAAGGCATGTAAGGCGACCTAAGAACACCCAGCAAATGCCAGCTAAGAATGAACCCATAATTGGCTGAGGCATAAGAAAAATGACGTAGCTCGACCACACAGCTACATGGGATGCTCAAGATGAATGGACCTGGATATGATCAAGACGTGCTAAGAACACTACAACCCGAATGCTCAAATTTCCGGAATGAGGGGCACATGTTGGAAAATTACTGTCAAAATGGAACAAGGAAAAGCAACAACAATCATAGGTTGAGATTCCGACAAACTGATTTCGGAACACGGGTGAAGGAAAATGAAACCCAGAAGGACTAAGTTAAGATCTGGGTAAGGTGGCCAAAAATTAAGATCATCCGATCTGAGCTAGTACCTCGGCCAGAAAGGTTGGGGAAGAGATGTTAGAATAGAACCTGATGACCCGGCAAAGACAATCGACAACCGAGTACAAGCTCGGATCATACCATACGAGGAAAAGGGCCATTCCGTTGAAGGACAAAATTGCTCGTTAAGAACTCAGATATGGTCGAAGCACTGGATAAAGTGATCGCCCTAACCCTTTGGGATAGATGGATCCTCACAAAGTGTCTAAACACGATAACTAACCACTAGAAGAAGCATGATCCCGGCATCATGGGCACAAAACAAACTACAGATCAGACACCCAGACTATCGGGTTGGGAGACAACTGTTATGGGCCTAACTTAAGGGCCCACGTTCTAGAAGATCCAATAAGGACAAGCAACTAAAAGATAAATAAGGAAAGAATCTCAGAAAATATCGACCATATACTACAAAAAAGAGGTATATAGAGGCGGTTCATAAGGCATTTCATGACGGTTCAAACTGCCTCCTTATGCGAGTTTCGGCTGTTATCCAACCGTTGTAGTTACTATCGTCGAGAGGCAATTCAACGACGGTTTCACTGAACCGCTGGAATAACCGTCGAATCCGACATCAATGACGGTTGCAAAGGCGGTTGTCACCGCCATAGCATATCTTTTAAAGAAATTTACGAATATTCAAAGACGATTCGCAAATGATCATCGAATTCAAATTGAAGTCATTTGTACAACCGTCGTGGAATAAGAATTCAAAGGGGGTTAGTTAACCGTAATTGAATAAGAATTCAAAGGCGGTTAGTTAACCATAGTGGAATAAGAATTCAAAGGCGGTTAGTAACCGTAGTGGAAAAGAAATGCAAAGGCGGTTAGTTAACCGTAGTGGAATAGCAATTCAAAGGCGGTTAGGTAACCTTTGTGGTATTACAATTCAAAGGCGGTTATGTAACCATCATGGAATAAGAATTCAAAGGCGGTTCGTAACAGTCGTGGAATAACAATTCAATTGCAGTTTGTTAGTTGTTGTTGTAACAGCCCGTTACGTACCGGTATTGTTAACATTAATTATGATATTAAGCGCAGTTACAATCACAGTAATTCATTTAATATAAATGCGAATAAACTTTTTCCGATTATTACGCGAGCAGTTGAAAACATAAAAAACGTAATAATTAAAAGCTGTGACCGTAACTGTAAACTCTTGTGGAATAATTATCTACACTATTTTAATAGTTTACATTAATTATAATAAGACATTAAGGGGTTCCCATAAACCCACTTAGCCAATTTCACACTTTTGCGTTTTCTACACATCCGAACAGGGTTCGGTCTCTGAATTACTGCGGACGCACAGTAAAGATTCAATCCCTCATGCCTTGCTATCTTTTTTTATTACAAAATTACCTTTCCAGAAAGCTATCACATGCTTGATCCCAAGCTTGTTTGCTCCGGTTATCGTCGTTTGAATCTGGACAAGCAAAATTGTCAACCAACCCCAAAACAGCTCCAAACGTCCTACAATCCTTGAATTTCTGCACCTAAACCACTCATCCATTTGCTTTCATATTTTTATAACATAAATTAGACACCTCAATCTTCGATTTGATATATCATACACTTAATTTGACTAAGAAAAGAAGCGGGAATAAATTTTCCAAAATTGCCCCCAGGTACAGGGCCAAAACAGGGCAGTAACTTCCCTGGCCTGTACAGGGCTGCGTACTTCTCCAAAAATTCCAAGATTTTGACAAAATGTAGGGGACATCACAAGCTTCAAAATGGCGTATGGCACATCCCTATCGGACCTCTATGGAGGGAGATATGCTCTCCCGAAGTTCACCTAAAATCTGCCAATTCTACAGAAAATTCGCCAGAATTTCCTTTGTTTTTGCAAAAATCCCCAATTTTCACAAGTAGTTTTGTAACCTCAAATGTACCTAATAATCATTATAAATCATTGGGTGGCACACACAAGGACCAGCAATGCCTTGGGGCTCTTACAACCCAACACAGTTCATATTTATTACAATATATCTTACTTTAATTCCTTAAATGGTTTCATTCACCAATTTCAATTTCATGTATATTTTCATCATACAAATAATCATAAACTTAAAATAGGCCTAAAGCCCTACCATCATAATACATCATGCATCCTTTGAATAATTACAACATTTAACTTGCATGTTACAACTTACAACTTCAAACTTTAAATTAAACTTACAAACTCATACTTTGATTTACAACTTTAACATGAACTTAAAATATAGACTACTATGATGATACTCCATGACTCATCCTATGGGCCTCTTGCCCGCCACTCCTGTGTCACTGCTACTTCCTGAAATAAAGTCCATCGAATATTTCCAGAAATCATATTTCCTAACTCTATAAACCATTTATAACTCATATTTGAAACCTAAAGCTCAAAACTTAACTGGCACGTTTTACGGTGCAATCGTACTGCGGTATTTTTACCCGCGAAAAACACTATTCACTGATTTTTCTGAAACTTGCCTATCCACTCAATTTTTCGTCCTGAATCCATTTCCATGGTTATTTTTACCATATGAGACCTTCTACTCAATTTTTATCTTCCTAGGGTTGTGTGCATGGCTAATTATCGTTTTGCCCTTTCTTTGTATTTTGGCCTAATCTTTAGAATTTTCACTAATTCTTCACTTAATCACTCATTTAATATTTTAAATACTTAATTTAAAATTGTGACGTGTTATATTCACCCCACCTTTTAGAATTTTGTCCGCAAAATTAACATCTTAACGATCCCATAACACGGGGTGTAACCGAAGAATCTCATCTTTCCACTCTCGACTAGCCCTCTTAGGCGTGCATCTTTACAATTTTACATTCGTCACATGCAGAACCTCACTTCTGTGGTATCCATCATTACTTAGTCCTTCACCAACTTGATAATTTCGGGGATCTGGCCCCATAACTCATTATATTTTTCACTGTTTCCTTAAACCACTGTTGCTCTTTCGTTAACTGTAGTTCATAATATACTCATTTTATAACTTATCACTTATGGTGCCACGACCTTCAATTCACAATACTTTAAGCTCTTCTTGGCTTACGGTTACACTTTCACAAATTTATAGGTAATATATGACCACACTACAATTTGTCTGTCTCACTTCATCTCATTCTCATCTTTATCTATCTTTCTGACCCAATGTCGTTCCCAAACGTCTCCAATTGTTTCCATACTAGGCTCTAACCGTTCTCATGTATCTTCACACTTTCTTTAGTACCTAACTCTTTTCGCTGTCCTCACATTTTCATCAATACCACCCATCTCTTTTGTGCTAATCTTTTTCACTGATGTTACTATCCTTACCATCTCGTTGTTTTCTTGGCTTTCACAAAGCACGCACTTTCTCGTTTCAATGGCACTTTGTCGTTTCCTACAATTCCGACTCACATTAAATTCTATACTCATATACTTCATTTTTCCTTGTCACGTGTCTTCACCTCTTCTTAGTTACTCACAACTATATCTTTCTCTTTGTGATACGAAACTAACAATCCTCACAATAGTTTATATTTTCGATTAACCTTTTAAGGTTCTTTAACCACAAACAAACTCCTGAATTTTTCCATCTACAATTCATATTCATAATTTACACTCACTGTTACTCTCCTCATTAATTTAATCATCTCAACTTTATCAACTCAGTCAGCTCAACTCCATGACTTAGACCTCTCACAGTCTAAACACAACACTCATCAATGACCTCCATATCGAGGACTCATGTTTAATATTTTCACCCACTAACTACTTTCAACTTTCATTCCACTCCGATGTTGCAACTTAACCATATGTTCCACTCATTTATACCACTTTCTCATAATCATCGTCACTTAATCCTGGATGTCAAACTCGAAACACTATTACCTTACAGCTTTACTACTTCCACCCAACACTTTGAAACGAATCAATTTCCGACCCACTTCACTATTCACTGATGGACTATTCAAAATGCCATATCTCTCATATACAAGTCCTATCCGCTAGGAATCCTTGACACTTAATTATCAAGTCACTTAAAATTAATTCCATCATTGTCACTACTTCTACAATTCACCACCAGTTGGTATATCAGTCTCTCGGAATATTCAAATTCACCACAAACACTCGTCCATACTCATTAGTACCTAACCAAAACGACATCAACATTGTACATTTTCCACACACTTTCCACCATAAGTGGCATATGCGATTATATATAACACTCCTCAATCTACTTTACCAGTAAAACCAAGCTATTCACTTTTTGGTAATCAATTTCAATTCTAGCTTCCAACTATCATTACACATTCGTACTTGACTCCATTAAAATTGACCTTTCATTAAGGCTAATAAGCCCCCGTTTTAACTCGAACTCTTGATCATCACTAGCCTTCCTAGAAGGGCACTCACTCAATCTGTCAACATCAATCACGCTATTATCTATTTCATCATAAGGCGAGAATTCCAACTAACTTACTACCTCACTTGGAGCCAAAATGATTTCATTAGACTTACTTTACACCCACAATGGTGCTTCACTACCACACTTCGAAATTCTTACACACTATGCCTCACCTCTTATATCCAAATCTGACATACTATTGTACATTTACAAATATCTGACCTCACATTTTTGCGTTAATCACATGGAAAAACTCTCTCAATACAGTGGGTAACAACATTCACAGGTTTAACCCCTCGAGCTCTTGATGTCCTAAGGGCCCCAGATGTAATGACCCACCGATCAGAGAATCCACCCATATGATCCATGCCGTAATAATATCTTACCACTAGCTGTCCTTTTTCTAGGAGCATTCCCCATATGTTTCTTCTATGTGCATTTCATTACATATCTCTATTACACTGACAGTTACACCAATGCAGAACACTTGCTCGTCTCATATTACTTGTATAAGCTAATCATAGTCTCCGGGAACATAATCCACACAGAGTTACCCATACTATCACGTCTTACAACTTGTACCCAGTGAGTATAGGGATTTATATTCATAATACATCTTTATATAACGGCCAACGTGTACCCAGTACACACCAGATTACATATAGACCCAGTCCCTTTTGGCGTCTGTATCATACCCGTGCATAACGGCAAAACTGTTTCGTATTACCACATGGGCTGCCCCCATAATCATAGTAGTAGTATATTAATCATACCACATATAGGTATGGTGCACTGTTTCTTCCTTGAGTATTCTTCTCAAAGATTGTTTACTCTTTTACTTTAACTACTCATCTGGCATAATTAATAATATAATTTATACTCCATAAATCCTACACTTTTCTCAAAGTTCTGTACACCTCTCACATCTCTTAAGATAAGTATCGTATTTCTCATCACACGGGGATCTTCTAATCATATCTGTCCAATAACAGAAAACTAACTTCACTTCAATCCTTGCACTGAAATTCACATTAGTCACCGCATCGAAATTCTACCTCAGTCCTTACACTGAAAATTTTACATTAGCTTTTGTACTAAAATTCTACATCATTCCTTGCACTGAAAACTACTCGTCAGTCCTCGCACTGACACTTACACTCAGTCCTTGCACTGACCATTTGCCTCCACTAATTAACTAATCTTATCATCTTCATTTTGACATTACACATTAGCTCTTTTGCTAAGCACATAATTTCATACTCTATGCACATTTTATACATCAATTCATTCGCTAACCACTTCATTTCTCACTTTATTGAACTTAGTTCACACACTAACCACATGGTTTCACATTAGGTTGTACCTTAGCTCATTCTGTAATCATATCCTCTCACCTTATTGTTATACAACCATAACCCACAAAATCATGCCATCATTCTAATCCATTGCCTGCTACGGCTCACATAATATATAATCAATACTGTATAGCAACCCATCAATTTTTCCTGATCACTTCCACCCTTGGTGGTTGTAGAATTTCTCTTTACCTTGAAAATACCTCTACTCCGTCTATCACTCCGTATCAAATACCAATATTTTCACAAGCGCACTACTATTAGTAGTACTTATATATATACCACGAGATGACAATTTCTTTACAAGTCTTATTATTGTCTTACACATGACTGTACATCTCACCTATCCTACTCATTTATCACTGACACGTCGGTCAATTTGAGTCGACATCCATTAACTACAACAGTGTCTTCATTGTACATTTATTTTGTGTCATCCATGGCGATTCCTTCACTTTTCCTTATACACATTACACATAATAATACACACATAATTAGTTCACCTCACTTATGTTTAGTCAACACTATCTCTTTATGGAATTCAATCCCATATTTCAATATATCTCACATTACCAATCTACCAGCATCATACTTTCAAGTGGTCAAATCCCATAGGATTCATAATCAAATATTCTATTTGTTTCTCTGCTTGAACCATCCCAATTCATTCAAGTGTACACTGTAAGAACCTCGCACCGCTAATTAAGGTAATTAATGAATTAATTATGATAATTAGGAAATAATTCCATAATTGACCCTAATAATTATTATGAGGCTTTAATAATTATAATTAGAGGGTAAGAATGCTGAAAGTCGCTTTTCGGAAGAAAAGCGCAGATACCGGTTTTGCTACCCGGTATAAATGCATACCGGAAAATTATAACGAGTGCATGATAATTACTAGAATATTATGTAGGACTTGTAAAACAAGTTTCAAGTCAAAATAATGTGATCTAATGCCAGAACTGATACTGGCTAGGGAAAAGCGCGTACCAGAAAGGTGCTCCGAAAAATAAAATAAAAATATGAAAAGTCTTAGAAAAATGAGTAGGTTTAGATTCCAAAGTTTGGGATCAAGATCTTTTGCGTTGCTATTAAGGCTAATACTGCGCGTTATGGCTTAAATCCCTACATATACTCCTATTAGTGGGCACAAAACCCTAGATAACAACCTCCTACGTGAGTTTCCTTGTGGTGGCTGGTCTGAAGCACTGTTTCATTGCATTTCTCACCATTTGAGGGTCAAGTCTTCATCTTTTGCTTGATTCCTCCCTCTTTCTCTTCATAAACATTTGTGAGCATCCTTGTGGGAGTGAAAGGAGAGTCATTGGCAGTGTTTCAACTGCTGTGTGTGAGGTTGGTAAGCTGATTTGGTAAGCTTGAGTGACTTGAACCTTTGGCTTGGCATTGGTGGTGCCAAGAAGCCATCTTGTGGTGCAAGAACCCATCTTGGAGGTGCCATTTTCGTGCTCCTACTTGGTCTGAGTTTGAGGAGCTGTTGGTGAGCTCCAAGTGTCCTCATTCCCCTGTTTTTGAGCTTTGGTAAGTTATACCAACCTTGAGCTTGTGTTTTATGCTTTAAAGATGAAGTCTTGGCATGTTAATGGGTAAAATGAAGCAACCAACACATAAGTGAACTTGTATATGCTTAAAAATGGATCCTTGGTCGTGTACAAGTGTTAAAAGTTGGACCTTTAGACTGGATATTCACGAAATGCAGAAACTGCATTCTGCCGTGAGATATCTGGATATTTGTCGAACAGATATCCCGATATCGATATCCGGATATTCGTATCTGGATATGGGACCTGGATATCCGGATATGGTATATCCGGATATGGTCAGTGTGGTATCCGGATATTGCATATCCGGATATATACCTTGTAATATCCGAATATTCTAGGATTTCGAAGAACAGTAGCTGTGCTGTGTGAACAGTAGGCTATTGGGGGTTTGTGGACCCTAGATTAAGGAAGTTGAACTTTTGTAATTAATGAACTAAGTCAGAATCACATGATTAAGGGCTTATGGCTTTATTGGAAGCCTTAAGACGTAAAACATAAAGGAAATACGTAGTCTTTAAGTTGTATGCTTGTGACGCATAATTAATGATATATTATTGGTCCATAACAGATTGTGATACTGCTGTGTTTGGACTTGAGAGTGGTTGGACTCTTGGCTTGGATTGATTGCTTGCACGGTAAGCTTTCGTGTCCTCGTTTTAGCCATGTTATGGTTCCACCATGTCCTATGGGGATGTGATTTATGCATGCTGTGTTACATGCTTTTGATA
This sequence comes from Gastrolobium villosum, assembly GCA_032173675.1. NCBI lineage: Eukaryota > Viridiplantae > Streptophyta > Magnoliopsida > Fabales > Fabaceae > Gastrolobium > Gastrolobium villosum. The sequence continues at coordinate 57,773 of JAVKPL010013488.1, read as the reverse complement.
TTTGGAAAATGCTGTTGAGTTGTTATATGCAATGTGCCTTTATGATATGCATGTGGTGTCCACCTTTACGGTAAGCCTGAGTATATACTACATACGATAAAGTGAGGCTGTGGGTGAGGTGCAAGCGGTGTTCCTTGTACTCATGTGGGTTTAGACGTATTCCTACATTTCTCTGGGCAGTAGATAGTAAAAACACACATGGCACGAATATCTGTTGCACTGCATGGTTTTGGAACTAATATTGGAAATATTGCTTTTGAACTTAGATTTCCCATGTAAGTGAGCTTGGGGTGGAAGATCCTTGAGGACCCCTTGTCTTACGGAGATTTCTTATTTAGAGATCTCACCCCACGTTTGGGGACGCTTATTTCAGGTTCAGGTAATGTTGAGGGCTCAGGTGGCAAGAGGCCAGAGCTGAGTTGATATTATTATGACATACTGACATGCTGGATGTTGACTACTGTTATGTTTTTCCGCTATGATTATGTTATTGTCTATTGAGACTATTATTGGGCATTGTTGCCTTATTTGGTGAGCATGGGGTTTGTCCATGCCACATAGACTTGTTATTGTCTTCTTTCTTTAAAGTTGTATTAAAGTATAGGGATTTTGGTCCAGGCTATGTGTTATACTCCTGTGACATAGAAACAAACTTTACATTTATATATGAGGTATTTCAGTTAGTTGTCTTGCAATTTACATACATGCAGTATTTTATGAAATTGATTAAGTAATCAAGTTGGCTAAGGTTAATGACATCATAATTGAATTAAAGAAAAAGTTATTCCGCATTTTAATTAAGCATGGCTTAATACGATAGTATGTTAACAATCCGGGTTAACACGGGCTGTTAGATTTTATGGTATCAGAGCACTTTCTAGGGAAAAGCATGTATGTATTGCAATAACTTAGGATGTTTCGTTGCGTTTCTACTTTGTGTTTTCTCTGATTGGTGTGTATTATGATAATGCACATGTGACCACATGGTGTGGGCCTGATCAACTCATTCTTTGTGTAACTTGTGCAAAGTCATGGTGACACCAAGGAGGAACCCGAGTACGAGCGAGGATCAACCGGATCCTATCCTGACTGCATTAGCTGAGATGCAGGCGGCCCGACTAGCCGACCAGGAGGCCACGAGGTTGGCAAATCAGGCTATGCTGGACGCCATCAGAGAGGCGAACAGGAGAGCCACCGCAGAGGTTCTGGAGGAGAACCGGATGACCAACATGACTATGATGAGGGTCATGTTGGAGGAGATGAGGGCTGGTCCTGCTGCTGGCCAGTGTCCTCCACCGCCACCGCCTCCACCTCCACCTAGTCAACAGGAGGACACCCAGAGTCGGATGGGTGAGGCTAGCCATTTGACGGGGGCTATGCAAGTCATTCCCATTTTTGCTGAGAATCGAGACGAGATCGACCGCCGGCTGAATGCTTTCCGCAAGCATAAGCCACCTACTTTTGATGGGTCCTACGACCCCATTGCTGCTGCTAGATGGCTCCAGGCCATGGACAAGATATTCGCAGTGCACCAATCCGCAGAAGCTGATGTTCGCCACATACATGCTGGAAGGCTATGCCCACGAGTGGTGGATGAACACCTCCCAGGTGTTCGAGATGGAAGGGCACGTGATGATGTGGCCATTCTTTGAGGATTGCTTCCTTGGACGGTACTTCCCTTATGACGCTCAGGAGAGGAAGCAGGGAGAGTTTGACCAGTTGGTGCAGGGCTCGTTGTCTGTTGACGAGTACCTGGCCAAGTTTAATGAGCTGGTCAAGTTTGCGCATTTCAGGATGGCTAGGCCGACTCCCATCTTCTTAGCTGCTAAGTTTTAGAGGGGACTTAATGAGGACATTGCTGGACACCTTGCTGGTTCTACTTCAAGAGACTTCGGGGCTTTGGTACAGCAGTGTCGTGATATTGAGGACTATTGCAGTTCGAGTTAGGCCAAGATTGAGGTGCCACAGGGTACTGGTGGTTCCGTTTCCTGGAAAGACAGGAAGTTTGGGAACAAAGGCAAAGGAAAACAGTTGGCGGCTAAGCAAGCGCCAAACCAGTTTAAGAAAACTTCTACTCAGGGGAACACAGCGAGACCTCCTGCTCCCAGATGCTTGGGATGCAGGAAGTCACATTTTGGGCCGTGTGCTACAGGCCAGTTGATATGCTTCCAGAGTGGCAAGGAGGGCCACTACTCCAGAGATTTCCCGACGGCGAGAGTTGCTGCAGTGCAGGCAATGCCATTGCAGATGGTTCCTTCTGGGGCACCAGCAGTGCCACCTACTACTGGGCGTGTGTCCACCCTTGATCGTCAGCAGTCGGACAGATCTCCGAACCTGGTCAGAGGTACTGTTACCATTGGTGGTTCAGCTGTTGATGTGCTTTTTGATTCCGGGGCAACGCATTCATTTGTTGCTACCCCTATTGCTGTGGGGCTTGAGTTGCCCAGTGATGTGCTTTCTCCACCAATGCGGGTGACCACCGCCACCGGAGAAAAATGTTTGACCTCCACTGTCCATCGCGATTTAGCGTTCCAGTGGGATGGCCGTGATTTCTCGGTAGATCTGATAGGTTGCCGATAGCCAACTTGGAGATTATTTTGGGCATGGATTGGCTGTCCAGAAACTGTGCATTGATTGATTGTTGTGCCAAGAGAGTGGTGATGTCTCCGGGTGGGTCCACAGCCAGTTCCTCACCGTTCATTTCAGTCCTGCAGGCGAGGAGGGCCTTGAGAGCATGAGCATTTGGCTATGTCATGTTGGGAGGTTTGGTGAGTGGGACACATGAGGATCTCACTGGCATTTCTGTGGTGAGGGAATTCCTCGAGGTGTTTCCCGAGGAGATTCCTGAGTTTCCACCGCAGAGGGAGATAGAGTTCTCCATTGATTTATTGCCTGGTGTGGGGCCTATTTCGTTGGCTCCATACCGGATGTCGCCACCGGAGTTGGCAGAGCTGAAGAAGCATATTGAGGAGCTTTCGGCGAAAGATTTCATTCGGCCGAGTGTGTCTCCTTGGGGAACACTGGTCATTTTCGTGAAAAAGAAAGATGAGACTATGCGATTGTGCACCAACTACAGACAGTTGAACAAGGTGACAATCAAGAACAAGTATCCCCTTCCACGCATTGATGATTTGTTGGATCAGCTCAGGGGTGCTTGTGTATATTTCAAGATTGATCTCCGGTCCGGATACCATCAGATACGGGTAAATTCGGAGGATGTCCCAAAGACAGCGTTTCGCTCGAGGTACGAGCATTATGAGTATTTGGTGATCCCGTTTGGACTCACCAATGCACCCGTAGTGTTCATGGACTACATGAACAGAATCTTCCAGCCGTACCTGGATCAGTTTATGATCATCTTCATTGATGACATCTTGATTTACTCCAAGACAGAGGAGGAGCATGCTGAGCACTTGAAGATTGTGTTGCAAGTGTTGAAAGAGAAACAGCCATATGCTAAGCCGTCGAAATGTGAGTTTTGGCTCAAGTCGGTGAAATTTTTAGGTCATGTGATTTCCGCTGATGGAGTTGCAGTTGATCCTAATAAGATTGAGGCCGTGATGGATTGGGAGAGGCCCAAGACGGTTACAAAAGTGAGAAGCTTCTTGGGTTTGGCTGGGTACTACAGGAGGTTCATAGAGGGATTCTCCAAGATGGTGCTACCAATGACTCTCCTTACCCGAAAGGAGACTCCATTCGTGTGGACACATGAGTGTGAGGAGTGTTTCTAGGAGTTGAAGGAGAGACTGACTACTGCTCCTGTGTTAGTCCTTCCTGATCCTGCGGAACAGTTTGAGCTTTATTGTGATGCCTCTGGTAAGGGGTTAGGCTGTGTGTTGATGCAGAAAGGGAAAGTTGTTGCTTATGCTTCAAGACAGTTGAAACCTCATGAGGAGAACTACCCGACTCACGACTTGGAGTTGGCAGCTATTGTATTTGCTTTCAAGATTTGGAGGCATTACCTGTTTGGCATAAAGTTTGCTATATTCAGTGACCATAAGAGTCTGAAATATCTGTTTGACCAGAAGGAGTTGAACATGAGACAACGAAGATGGAAGGAGTTCTTGAAGGACTACGACTTTGAGTTGAGGTATCATCCTGACAAGGCCAATGTGGTAGCCGATGCTTTGAGTTGGAAATCCGTGAGCTTATCCAGCTTGATGATGAGCGATATGAGGTGATCGAAAAGTTCAGAGACTTGAGAGTGAACTCCTTGTTTGGGGGCGCACTGCTTGAGTTGGAAATAGCAAATATGATTAATGAGCTGATGGAAAAGATTAAAGAGGCGCAAGTGCAAAGAGAGTGTCTTGATTATGTGAAGAACCAGGACGGTGTGTCTTGGAATGAGGATGGTTTGCTGCTGTTTCAGAAGAGGGTTGTTATCCCTCGAGGGCCATTGACTGAGGAGGTTATGGCAGAGGCTCATAAGGGCCAGTTTACTATCCACCCTGGTGCTACAAAAATGTACCAGGACTTGAAGAGAAATTTTTGGTGGTCGGGCATGAAGAAGGACATAGCGGTCTACGTGTCCAAGTGCCTTATATGTCAGAAAGTGAAGATTGAGCACCAGAAACCGTCTGGTAAACTTCAACCTCTTGAGATTCCACAGTGGAAGTGGGAGAGTATTTCCATGGACTTCGTGGTGGGATTGCCGAAGACTCAGGCTGGTTGTGACTCTATCTGGGTCATTGTGGACAGATTGACCAAGTCTGCCCATTTTCTTCCAGTGAAGGTCAGCTTCACTACAGAGCAGTTGGCCAAGCTATATGTCCGCGAGATTGTGAGGCTTCACGGGGTTCCCGAGAGTATCATCAGTGATAGGGACCCGAATTTCACATCTCGGTTATGGGAGGCGCTGCAGGAGGTTTTTGGTACACAGCTGAGATTGAGTACCGCCTATCACCCTCAGACTGACGGGCAAACTGAGCGGACCATGCAGACATTGGAGGACATGTTGAGGGCTTGCACGATGGAGCAGGGTTCAGCATGGGATAGGTACCTTCCGTTGGTGGAATTTTCGTACAACAACAGTTTTCATGCTAGTCTGGGCATGGCACCCTACGAGGCGCTGTATGGTAGGAGGTGTCAGACTCCTACTTGCTGGTCTGAGGTTGGAGACAAAGAGCTATTTGGCTTGGACTTTATCCAAGATACTACCAAGCATATCCAGATGATCAGGGAAAAATTGAAGCAGGCGCAGAATCGCCAGAAGAGCTACTATGATGTCAAGCATCGTCCACTAGAGTTCAGTGAGGGTGAGCACGTGTTTGTGAGACTTTCACTGTCACCGGTGTAGGACGGGCACTCGGAGTGAGGAAATTGAGGCCGCAGTTTATTGGACCCTACCAGATCCTTGGTAGAGTAGGACTTGTTGCCTATCGACTTGCCTTACCTCCGAACCTAGCCAACATCCACGACGTGTTTCACGTGTCTCAACTTCGGAGGTACATAGCAGATCCTTCGCACGTGGTGCAGCCGGATGATGTGGAGGTTCGGGAGAAACTAAAGACTCCCGTCGGACCACTCAAGATTCTCGATCGAGGCGAGAAGCAGCTTAGAAGCAAGACTATTCCGATGGTCAAGGTGCAGTGGACTGGGCGTAGTCCCGAGAAGTACACATGGGAGCGAGAGGATGAAGTTCTCCGGCAGTATCCCGACTTTCGAGACATGTATGTTTCTGATTTTGAGGACAAAATCCTTAAAAAGGTGGGGTGAATGTAAGAACCCGCACCGCTAATTAAGGTAATTAATGAATTAATTATGATAATTAGGAAATGATTCCATAATTGACCTTAATAATTATTATGAGGCTTTAATAATTATAACTAGAGGGTAAGAATGCTGAAAGTCGCTTTTCGGAAGAAAAGCGCAGATACCGGTTTTGCTACCCGGTATAAATGCGTATCGGAAAAGTATCTCGGAAAATTATAACGAGTGCATGATAATTACTAGAATATTATGTAGGACTTGTAAAACAAGTTTCAAGTCAAAATAATGTGATCTGATGCCAGAACTGATACTGGCTAGGGAAAACCGCGTACCAGAAAGGTTCTCCGAAAAATAAAATAAAAATATGAAAAATCTTAGAAAAATGAGTAGGTTTAGATTTCAAAGTTTGGGATCAAGATCTTTTGCGTTGCTATTAAGGCTAATACTGTGCGTTAAGGCTTAAATCCCTAAATATACTCCTATTAGTGGGCACAAAACCCTAGATAACCACCTCCTACGTGAGTTTCCTTGTGGTGGCTGGTCTGAAGCACTGTTCCATTGCATTTCTCACCATTTGAGGGTCAAGTCTTCATCTTTTGCTTGATTCCTCCCTCTTTCTCTTCATAAACACTTGTGAGCATCCTTGTGGGAGTGAAAGGAGAGTCATTGGCAGTGTTTCAACTGTTGTGTGTGAGGTTGGTAAGCTAAGTTGGTAAGCTTGAGTGACTTGAACCTTTGGCTTGGCATTGGTGGTGCCATGAAGCCATCTTGTGGTGCAAGAACCCATCTTGGAGGTGCCATTTTCGTGCTCCTACTTGGTCTGAGTTTGAGGAGCTGTTGGTGAGCTCCAAGTGTCCTCATTCCCCTGTTTTTGAGCTTTGGTAAGTTATACCAACCTTGAGCTTGTGTTTTATGCTTTAAAGATGAAGTCTTGGCATGTTAATGGATAAAATGAAGCAACCAACACATAAGTGAACTTGTATATGCTTCAAAACGGATCCTTGGTTGTGTACAAGTGTTAAAAGTTGGACCTTTAGACTGGATATTCACGAAATGCATAAACTGCATTCTGTCGTGAGATATCCGAATATTTGTCGAACAGATATCCGGATATTGATATCCGGATATGGTATCCGGATATTCGTATCCGGATACGGGACCTGGATATCCGGATATGGTATATCCGGATATGGTCAGTGTGATATCCGGATATTGCATATCCGGATATGTCCCTTGTAATATCCAGATATTCTGGAATTTCGAAGAACAGTAGCTGTGCTGTGTTCACAGTAGGCTATTGGGGGTTTGTGGACCCTAGATTAAAGAAGTTGAACTTCTGTAATTAATGAACTAAGTCAGAATCAAATGATTAAGGGCTTATGGCTTTATTGGAAGACTTAAGACATAAAACGTAAAGGAAATGCGTAGTCTTTAAGTTGTATGCTTGTGATGCATAATTAATGATATATTATTGGCCCATAACAGATTGTGATACTGATGTGTTTGGACTTGAGAGTGGTTGGACTCTGGGCTTGGATTGATTGCTTGCAAGGTAAGCTTTCGTGTCCTCGGTTTAGCCATGTTATGGTTCCACCATGTCCCATGGGGATGTGGTTTATGCATGCTGTGTTACATGCTTTTGATATTTGGAAAATGCTATTGAGCTGTTATATGCAATGTGCCTTTATGATATGTATGTGGTGTCCACCTTTACGGTAAGCCTGAGTATGTAGTACATACGATAAGGTGAGGCTGTGGGTGAGATGCAAGCGGTGTTCCTTGTACTCATGTGGGTTTAGACGTATTCCTACATTTCTCTGGCCAGTAGATAGTAAAAACAGACATGGCACGAATATCTGTTGCACTGCATAGTTTTGGAACTAATATTAGAAATATTGCTTTTGAACTTATATTTCACATGTAAGTGAGCTTGGGGTGGAAGATCCTTGAGGACCCCTTATCTTACTGAGATTTCTTGTTTAGAGATCTCACCCCACGTTTGAGGATGCTTATTTCAGGTTCAGGTAATGTTGAGGGCTCAGGTGGCAGGAGGCCAGAGCTGAGTTGATATTATTATGACATGCTGACATGCTGGATGTTGACTGCTGTTATGTTTTTCCGCTATGATTATGTTATTGTCTGTTGAGACTGTTATTGGGCATTGTTGCCTTATTTGGTGAGCATGGGGTTTGTCCATGCCACATAGACTTGTTATTGTCTTCTTTCTTTAAAGTTGTATTAAAGTATCAGGATTTTGTTGTAGGCTATCTGTTATAGTCCTGTGACATAGAAACATACTTTACATTTATATATGAGGTATTTCAGTTAGTTGTCTTGCAATTTACATACAGGCAGTATTTTATGAAATTGATTAAGTAATCAAGTTGGCTAATGTTAATAACGTCATAATTGAATTTAAGAAAAAGTTATTCCGCATTTTAATTAAGCGTGGCTTAATACAATAGTATGTGAACAATCCGGGTTAACACGGGCTGTTACATACACCACCTGTCCTGGTCTCATAATTGCTAATCAAACATAACGTATTTAACTCATACATACGCATATCTGTTCTCATTTCTCAATAATTCCTCAGGTTCTAAACCTCTCACCTTGATGAAGTCTATTCACCAAGTTCACTTGTACATAATTGTCTCACTATACTACACATATACTTGGAATTTCACCAATCTCATACGCTCATCTCAATTATATGTTTATTTTTCATAGTACTGCAAAGTTCGTCTATGCACATACTGTACATATCATAAATTTCTACACCATTTTTGCTTATAATACAATTTCCTTTTGACTTTCATCGAAAGTCAAATACAATATTTAAGTTTGTTTTCCTTAACTCTTCTAATATTCGTACTTTACTTACTGCCATCTCTTGTTCATGGAGCAGTTAACACTGCAGCCACAACATCAGGCTAAAGACTCACATTCGGTGCTCCAAGGTTACTACACAGGCTTCTTACGATGACCACACATGTAACACAAAGGAATGGGTTGATCAGACCCACACTAAGGAATCACATATACAGTAATTGATAAGAATCTACATACAACTATGCAACACATAACACATCTATATATATTATCAGAGTTCCCTAACAAAATTGCTCTGATACCATAAAATGTAACAGCCTGTTACGTACCGGTAATGTTAACATTAATTATGATATTAAGCGCAGTTACAATCACAACAATTCATTTAATATAAATGCGAATAAACTTTTTCCGATTATTACGCGAGAAGTTGAAAACATAAAAAACGTAATAATTAAAAGTTGTGACCGTAACTGTAAACTCTTGTGGAATACTTAACTATACTATATTAATAGTTTACTTTAATTATAATAAGACACAAAGGGGTTCCCATAAACCCACTTAGCCAATTTCACACTTTTGCATTTTCTACAAATCCGAACAGGGTTCGGTCTCTGAATTACTGCGGACGAACAGTAAAAATTCAATCCCTCATACCTTGCTATCTTTTTTTATTACAGAATTACCTTTCCAGAAAGCTATCACATGCTTGGTTCCGAGCTCGTTTGCTCCGGTTATCGCCGTTTGAAGTTGGACAAGCAAAACTGCCAACCAACCCCGAAACAACTCCAAACGTCCTACACTCCTAAATGTCTGCACCTAAATCACTCATCTATTTGCTTTAAAATTTTTATAACATAAACTAGACACCTCAATCTTAGATTTGATATATCATACACTTAATTTGACTAAGAAACAAAGCGGGAATAAATTTCCCAAAACGACCCAAAACTGCCCCCAAGTACAGGGCCAAAACAGGGCAGTAACTTCCCTGGCCTGTACAGGGCTGCCCACTTCTCCAAAAATTCCAAGATTTTGAAACAATGTAGGGGACATCACAAGCTTCAAAATGGCGTATGGCACGTCCCTATCGGACCTCTATGGAAGGAGATATGCTCTCCTGAAGTTCACCTAAAATATGCCAATTCTACAGAAAATTCTCCAGAGTTTCCATTGTTTTTGCAAAAATTCCCAATTTGCGCTAGTAGTTTTGTAACCTCAAATGTACCTAATAATCATTATAAATCATTGGGTGGCACACACAAGGACTAGCAATGCCTTGGGGCTCTTACAACCCAACACAGTTCATATTTATTACAATATATCTTACTTTAATTCCTTAAATGGTTTCATTCACCAACTTCAATTTCATGCATATTTTCATCATACAAATAATCATAAACTTAAAATAGGCCAAAAGCCCTAACATCATAATACATCATGCATACTTTGTATTATTACAACATTTAACTTGCATGTTACAACTTACAACTTCAAACTTTAAATTAAACTTACAAACTCATACTTTGATTTACAACTTTAACATGAACTTAAAATATAGACTACTATGATGATTCTCCATGACTCATCCTATGGGCCTCTTGCCCGCCACTCCTGTGTCACTGCTACTTCCTGAAATAAAGTCCCCGAGACGGGGTGAGATATACGAATATATCTCAGTAACCCAGAGATTCTTGAGAAAACTCCGCCCAATGGTTCACTTCGATGCATATAAATACTGTAAAACAACATTACTTTAAAACGGGATAAAGCAAGGGATTTAGAGAAAAGGGGGAGTATAAGAATACAAACTACGATGAAGCGGGCTGGTAGCTACCGCACCGCACAACGTCCTCGGCATATAAGCCTACGGGTATCAATCCAAGGTGTGTTCCTAGAACCACAACCAAGGTACCCCTCCCATCTGCATACACCCGAGACTTCCTAGTGTGCTCCTATCCGGATTACACACCACGACTCTGGGTCAACTGGAACTCCCCCTCGGGGACCTATCCAGTGGAATTCCATAACTAGCCCGAAGGCTAACTATCTACTGGCCAGAGATCTGGTACATACGTACCCTCATAAATGCAATATGCATTATGTTGTTCTACACTATTCATACACACTTCCTACCATCACCCTCAACGGGTATGGTGGAACACAAAAGGGGAACAAGCCCCAGTACCAAGAGGTTACCTTATATATGATTCCACTTAGCTCCGCAGCAGCTTATTCCTCAACTTAGTACACAACAGAATGCCTACACAGAGGACATTCCGAATCACTTAAAACTCAAACAATACATGATAATTTACAATTAAACATGCATTGATCCAATTTCTTACCTCAATCCACTTGGTCCAGGACCAAGGGCTATTCACTGATTCACTGTTCGGGGTTCAAGTCGACGTGCGGGAACCTACACAATTATGTACCATCATCAGTACACGTCCATTCTGTCAAAACGCGGAAAATGTCAAAATCACTCCCTTTCCTCTCTTGGAGTTTCGGCCATATTAGTGTTACTTAGGGATTTATTTTCTAAATTTTCTTTCTCATTTTATTACACTTCCATAGGTTGCCAAAAGGCTAATTCAATCGTCGTTTCTCCGTTTTACGTCTTTTACGCATCGTTTGCTAAATCTTTCACTCTAGGCTCTTTTATGCCAAATGACACCACTCATTATTTTTCATTGATTCTTCCACTTTACAATCACAACACAACCCATCTAATTGCCATTTAAAGCATGAAACATCAACCAAGCAATTTACACAACATCATTTCACCTTTTTTTGCCTAAAGGCCGATTTGCTCACTAATTCACATCCAAGGAATTTCCATCAATTTTAACCACTCCACGCCTCATATCATCCTATTATATCATCATACAATCATACAACAACTCACCAATACACTCCCAACACATTTTCAAAATTCAGAGTCTTGACACCCAAAAATTTTACTAAGTTAAAATCAATATTTTTCCTCAATAATTTTTATTGCATTTCTAGCTTTAATGCATCATTCTAAGACATTATCCTCTAATACGCCTTTTCCAATTGAGCTCTCTAACATCACACATCATACATGCAAAGTTTATGCCTCAAATTCAAATCACCACATTCAGCCAATTAAAATGAAAGAACACTCACCCAAATGGTAGGTATAAGGCTCCTCCTAAGCATACTCCACCATTGGAGCATTTAAAAGCTCCAAGAACACAAAATCTCCTCCCAAAACCGCGGCTGTAAATGGTCCAGATCTCATCCCACACGCGATTTCAAGGCTTGAAAGTGGTACCAATGTGTTTAGGAGGTGTTTTCCATCAAGATTCAAGACAAACTTTGTTGGATTTGGTTGAGAAATGACTTAGTTATGGATCAAAGAAAAATTTGCACAAAAATGGTGGAGGAAGGGCTGTTATGCGCAGATGAGGAGAGAGAAGGAAGTGGGGAGATGATGAATAGTGATAAAGTGAGGTGGCTTAAGTGAAGCTTAAGTGGGGTGGGTCCCACACGATTTAAAACTCATCAGAATTTCTCTCCGATTTCACTAAACGTTCATAAACTCAAAACTTATTTAGAAACTCTAATTTTTAACAATGACCATTGTCCTTTAATTATACTTAGTCAGATGAATCCGGAGTTTTCCGGTCATTCGGAGAAAACACTATTTTAAGCTATTGCGTGCGCCGTTGGCACGCTTCCCCAAACTGACTTAACTCCATCGAATATTTCCAGAAATCATATTTCCTAACTTTATAAACCATTTATAACTCATATTTGAAACCTAGAGCTCAAAACTCAACTGGCACGTTTTATGGTGCAATCGTACTGCGGTATTTTTACCCGCGAAAAATACTATTCACTGATTTTTTTGAAACTTGCCTATCCACTCAATTTTTCGTCCTGAATCCATTTCCACGGTTATTTTTACCATCTGAGACCTTCTACTCAATTTTTATCTTCCTACGATTGTGTGCATGGCTAATTACCGTTTTGCCATTTCTTTATATTTTGGCCTAATCTTTAGGATTTTCACTAATTCTTCACTTAATCACTCATTTAATATTTTAAATACTTGATTTTAAATTGCGAGGTGTTATAGTTGTGGATTCATATACTAAGGCGGTTTCTAACCATCGTGGAATAATAAATGAAATTTATTCATTTTTTATTTTAATAGTTTTGTAATAAAATAATACACTATTTTTTTAAAATAATGCAATATTTACCGTTACAATACGTTGTCAAATAAATATTAATTTATTTTCAAGAATTTAATTATTGGATATCATTAAAGCTGATAAATTAAATGTTTTGAAATTTACATTTATTTTTTAAATACAATTTGATATATTTTAAATTAAACCCTAAATACAATTTGATAAACCATGAACAGAAATGTATAAATCATTAGAAATCCTGTTTTTTTTTAATATATTTTTATGTATGATCCCTTCACCATTATTGAGGCAATTGAAGACAACATACACACTATAGCTGCATCATGCGGGTAACATATGGAGCTCCTCTATATACCCATGTTTGCTTATGAAAAATAAACTGCATGTAATAGATATGTTTAAATCTTAATATTACTCGCTAATTCATCCTTTCTCCAATATTTTGATTTATTTCCACTCTCCACAGTTAGTAACAAGGATAATACCTAAAAAAATAATTTAACATCGAAGGAACAAACTAGTTAAAATCGAAACTCAGTAGTTTAGGATTTTTTACTGCATGAAAAACGTAGATATATATGAAGTCCATGGTCAACAAAAGGATACATTTAGTTTATTTTTTATATAACAAAACAAGAAATTAAGGAAGCTAATTAACACATACAAGAGTGTACTTTAACTAGAAATAGTTTCATTAAGTAGACGATGACATTGAGATTTGGCAGAGTTGTCCTTCAAGTAGCAAATCAAACATAATGACTTGTATTGTTAACTTTATATAATGGAATTATCCAAATCAAATAAATAAACCAAAACGTCACTTGTATTGTTAACTTTATATAACATAATGACTTGACAAACAAATATTAATTATCCATGAGAACCCGAATTTAATGTCCTCCTGATATTGTTTGTGAGTTGAGGACAGGTGGTCTGACACCATTTATGTTGTTAGAATTAGTAGTTCGTTGCCATGGCTCTCCGCAACTAATTAATCCCATTAAGATCAGAAGGCCACAAAAAGAAGAGCAAAATTGCATTAATTCCATCACAAAAAGAACAAAAAGAAGGCCATATCTTTAATTATGAGTTTTAAGATATTGTCTTTAAAATCTTACTTTCAGATAAAATAAAGTGATATGTCCCCAGGAGATGCTGCTTGGCTTAGCAGCTATTCTAATAAGCTATTGATTTAGTATACCAAGTTTTTTAGATGTGTTAATCCAAGCCAGTATTATTATATATATTATTATTTAAGTTTTGAAAGACACAATTATTTTATGATTTGTTAATTGTGATTATTTATCTTTTAATTCGTTGCCAAGCAACATGGCAACTAAGAAAGGGTTTAGTCAATATGGGTGATGAGAGAAAAATTTAATCAATTAAAGGGGAACTAATGAATGTGCCTTACATAAAACTTCACGGGATAAGATTCGTAGTATCAGTGATTTGCAGCCAGTGGCGGACCCAGAAAACTATACGAAGGGGGCGGAAATTTTAACAAATCCAACTTATGGAATTTCAGATAACATATAGTTTAACAAGTATACTAAATTGATGAATTTAGCATAAGTTGTTTCATTGCCATGTGCCCATGTCAACAATTGAAAGCAAGAGAATCACAATATAAAACCAGAAAACAAGTACCAGCAGTCTCAACATATGCACCTATTAAATAATTTTAATAACAAATATAATCACGTAACCAAAACAAATCCAAAAAGAGGGGGCTCATAGAACCCAAATTTGGCAAGCACCTAAAACTAACATCATAAAGCTCCATAGTACCCACATCACTACAGACTCATCTACTTCATTTATCAAGCACAATAAATCTAACAAATAAATTCCAGAGAAATTATAGTAAACTATAGTTATTTTATACCCATATTTTTCTTTCATTGTCAGATGGTTTTTGAACATCCAAACAACATAAAACTACCAAAAGATCAAAACTTTACAAACAGAAAGCGAAAATACTCATAACAGGGAAGCTGTCCTACATGTGATGGTTTCGGGCCAGTGATTCTTCCTTGTGGTAACAGATTTTGGGATATCAAATAAAGCAAAAGAAGGAGACCCATAAAATGAAATCGAACGCTTTTGTAATCATATATGATGCTTATATCATATATATATAAAGAATTAAAATTGAAGAAGACAGAGAGCGAATGTGCATTGACAGGACAAGAATAAAGTTGAAAGAGGAAGAGGGAATAGATACCCAAACAAAGCTGAACGGCAACGTTGAAATCAGAAGCGCCGTCAACCTTCTCAAATGAGAAACTGAAAGTGCCAGAAGCTGAATGGCAACGTTGCGAATGAGATACCCAAACAAAGTTGAACGACAACATTGCGAATCAGAAGCTGGCAGAGATACCCCTTGTTTGGACGTTCTGCTATTTAGGTATGAGTCAGTGAAGGAGAAGTCAAAATTTTCAAAAATTGAAACAAAATTAAATTGTTGATGTGCTTAACCAGATGTGCTTGCTTAGCCAAAATGGAAGTGTGGGTGTTGCGCTGACTGAAAGCGAAAAGGTCGTAAGTTGCTATCGGTGACACACCAGCGTGAACGACGATGAACAGGGTGGCCAGTGTCTTGAGGAAAATGGAGCGAGGAAGGAGATTGAAAGTCGAAAACAAAACTATGACGAGCAGGGTTCTGTTTTGGTTTGTGGCAATGGCGAAATGGGTCGGTTGTGTGTGGGTAAAAGGGAAGGGGTTTGGGTGAAAAGAAAAGGATTTTGGGGAGAATAGGATTTTTTGGGAACTTAGGGAATAGTGCACATAAGAGGGAACTGAAAGATAATGGGCGCCAATGAATAGGCATTTGGCAAAATAAAACGCGCCAATAAATACGAAATTGTAGGAAATGGAAAAATACTTTATCATACGCCGTGCAATGATATTAACCGCCTCAAAACCATAAATAACACGACGGTTCACATACAACCGCCTTAGAATACATTTATTCAACGACGGTTCCAATGTAACCATCGTGTTTTGCCAATATTCAATAGCGGTCTATGTAACAATATTCAATAGCGGTCTATGTAACCATTGTAGTAACCACTTTAGTACTTAATTCCAAGGCGGTTCATATGTAACCGTCGTGAAATAACGGTCACCAAATACACATTTTATCGTAGTGCATATCTTTAGGGGATCAAGAATCACCCTCATATTCCTAAGAGATCTAGAAGTTCACTCCCGTCAGATAATCCATCTATAAATAAGGGATTAAGCCAACCAGATACATATCACATGCTCTGGCTATGTCTCTTCTCATAAGTGCACAATGATTTGCTACCCTCAAAGATATATCTTCCATAAGTGAGTAGAGCACTTGATCTTAGAGAAACTCACCAATCTCTCATTGGGCATCTCGATCTCATTAGGATCGGAACATTAACCAATATTAAAAAAAGAGTTAAAATGATGTTAATTTATTTTATTTTATTATTTTTATTATTATTTATTGATAAATACGATCGTCTATTTTAACATGTCTTCTTTTATTTGGCGTAAGCCGCGTAACATATATTCGCATGTTGTGTTTGATATTAGAGAGTGACTTGAGCTAGCAGGAGCGGACGGAATCGGTCAAAAGCTCATCACTTTTTCTTTTTCAGAAAGGAAAGGGACATAATTTAGAAAAGTGTAAGTAACATCTTAATAATAGTATTTTCGAAACTTCTTTGTAGCCGAAAAAGACATTATCGACTATGTGTCAAGTTTGTACAGGTTGGTACTATTGACCTGTATTAGAGGTTGTTGATCATCTAATTGCGATAGTTGATTGAGATTTGAGAATATAAAACAGATATCACCATATAAAATTCTGAACTCCTACAGGTTGATATTATTGACCTGTATTAGAGTTGTGGATCATCTAATTGCGTTAGTTGATAGAGATTTGAGAATATAAAACAGACATCACCACATAAAATTCTGCACTCCTTCATGTTATATATATATATATATATATATATATATATATATGGGGCAGGATATTCTTACCCAAGAGTTAGAAGTCTTTCACTCAATTTTGACCATTGATTCACTTGTATCCAATGGCTCACATTACTAAAAAATTTGAGCCCTTAGATATAAGTAGATCAACGGACAAGATTAAGAGTGTAACTTACACTGGTGTAAAATGATCCTAACTCTATATATATATATATATATATATATATATATATATATATATATATATATATATATGAAGCAGGATATTCTTACACCGGTGTAAGAGTTAAAAGTCTTACATTGATCCACTTATATCCAATAGCTCACATTACTAAAAAATTTGAGCCCTTAAGTATAAATGAGATTAATGGATAACATTAAAAGTGTAACTTACACGGTGTAAAATGATTCTTACCCTATATATATATATATATATATATATATATATATATATATATATAAGATAACTTAAGAAAATAGTAGTTCATTCATATTTGGATTCACGAGTATTCAGCAAAATTTATATAATAATTTGTAAAATAATATATAAAGGCATGCAAATATAAGCTCATATAATTATTATAATTTTGATAGCCTGTGTTTTAAGCCACGTGCTTATTAAGGAATAAAATAATATCTACTACTTTCTTAATTTTTGCCGCCTCTATTGTTCTGAAAAAAAATTAAACTTTAACAGAATATAAATGGACTCTTGTGTGTTAGAAGTATAAAAATATTAATAATTATAACTTAAGATTTTAGGGTGGTTAATTGGTGATATTATTATTTTTAGATTTGTAAAGTACTAAATGCTTGTGTTTTTATATTGTTCTTACTTGATACATTACTTAACCCACATTTGATTTCATCTTAAATTTTTCTTAAATCGAATGGTGTTACTTGTAGTGTAGAAGTTGGAAACCTACTACATGATATATAGTGCGAGAATTGATCTTGATGTTGATAACCAACACCAACGCAGTCAAAACGCGATAACATATAAAAAAGCAAACGGACGATCTTAATGTTACTTTTTTATTTTTTTTAAAGTACATTTTACAACTTTTAATTTCCAATGCTTTTCAGAAGACACAGATATTCTGTAAAAGTGACACTACGTACGTGTCGAGGCGGTAGAGGTTATTTTCATGCATTCACTTTTCTTTATCGACCACATTCTCCAAATTTCCATTGTCGATCATTTTATGTACCTTCATAGTAGATATATTTGTTATTTAACAAGTGTATCCGTAGATATATTTGTTATTTAACAAGTGTATCCGGATAAAAAAAATATTTTTTTTTCTTTCGATATATCATAATTATTTTTCAATTTTTATTAGTGAGATGTATTGAATAAATGGTATAGCAATATTACCATAAATATTTCTCTCATTATGCTTTAGGGGACGTTTGGTTGAGGAGAAATTTTTCGAATAGAAATGTAATTACTAGGGAAATGGTTGGAAAGTGAATTTGGTAGGAAAATGTAAAAAAAGTTGTTTGATTAGAAAAAAATTTACCGGACAAATTAGGTAAGATTTATAAAGTCTATGTTTGGTTTGAGGTAAAATATAGATGGAAAATAACTAGCAATTATGAAAATATCCCTATTTTTTAAAAAAAATTAATCACCTACCCTTTACCTCTTTTTTTTTGTTTTCAGTACAAACCCATATATGTTGTCGGTGATTAATGGGTCATCTAAGGGATCTCATTCAGCAACATCTCAAGCTCTCCATCATCATTCACATTTTCTATCATCTCTTTCCCCATCTTAACACTTTCACACATCATGAAACCAACAAAGAAGTGAAAGAACAACAAAAAAAAAAAGGTGAAGAAAAATAACAAAAGAAAATTCACAACAGTCCAAGAATCATAAAACTCATTTGAGATATTAATTCAATGAGACTGAAAAACAGAACCCCATGACAGATTACAACTCTTTAGCCATCTTGGTTAGGTTCAGAGGTTGCAAAAACTCAAAAAGTCGATTCCTTTGTGATGAGAATTCCAATTGCATTTGCATTTTCAGAAAATCATATTATTTGGGTTATGGGTATTGTTTGTGAGGAGTTGGTGAAGCATGAAAATATTCAAGATTCACATGCTGTTTTGAGAACACTCAGCACTCGCCATTAAAGCTGGAGCAAGAAAACACTGTTAGAAGAGGGTAATTTTGGCATCTCTTCATCATCTTTTTTTCATTTACCTGGCTAACGTCAAATACCACGCTGGAAGTGGGTTTTGAGCATAGTGTACTTCATCTGATTTTGCAAACAATCATCAATAGCTGGGTAAATTGGTTTGCTAGGAAAAAAAACTTGATATCTTGTACCAAACATGAGTAGCACACAATCCCACTTTCAGTTGCCTGGTTATATTTTAAAAAAGCTCCAACCAAACACTCCACTGCTCCAATAAAGTGTGAAATGCTCAGAGCACACAGGCTGCCATTTTCTTTCTTTGCCAACTATTAATCCAATCAGTTCTAATAATTTTGTAGAAGGACCCACATTCAAAAATATTGAGCAGTACCTATTATATATTAAAAAAAATTTATAACACATATTAATTTAGGGGAAAATGTTAGTCATTTTGGTTAAAAGCAGTGTTTTAAAACCCCGTCTCGGCCCTCGGGTTGACCCGGGTCAACCCTAACCCCTCCCATCTGAGGGTTGGGGTCACAAGTTAATTGACCCTATATGCACATCGATCCCTCCGACTCCCAAAACCCCGCCGGGTTTCAGTGACTCCCGGGTTAGAGGGGTCAAAGGGGGTCACTGCATGTTTTTTTTTTTTTTAAGAAAATTCCATGAAATAACATCGTTTTATTAATATATATATATATATATATATATATATGCTTGCAAACCTAAATCTAATCGTTTTCTTCTCTCCCAGCGACCTAGACTTGTGGTATCTTGGTACTTTGGTATCATTAGAATATGAGTTTTGTACTTTGATATCTTGATACTTTAATTAGGTTGTGTAATATTGACTTGTAGTTGTAATTGGTGAATTATGTTAAGTATATTTTGAATCTTTGATGATTGAAGATTGAAGATTTGTTTTTTAATATTTTCATATAGGATACATATATATATATATATATATATATATATATATATATATATATATATATATATATATTTGTATTTAATATATAAAACCGGGTCAACGTAGTGACCCCGTGACCCCCCGGTTGAACCCATGACCCCGAGACCCCTGTCCTCGGCCGAGTCGATGGCTGGGCCGGGTTTTTAAACACCGGTTAAAAGTAGTATTTTTTATTTAAAATTTAAAATAAAAATCACTCATTTTCTCCCTTTCATAAATTTCATTGTATATATCTTTTTTTTCATTTAAAATGACATAAATCTCATTACTGAACAAAGAAAGACATAATTTTGTATCATTTAAAAGACAATCATCAAACTCATTAATTTATTAACCACCGACACAAGTATAGTCATATGAGTGAAGTTATATATATATATATATATATATATATATATATATATATATATATATATATATATATATATATATATATATATATATATATATATATATATATAGGATCCACCTCATCCGAAAGCCGTTAGATCAAAAAATATCAATGGCTCTGATTTGCAAGCATGTGACACCATTGATCTTTTTTTATTTAACGACTCTCAGATAAGGTGTCAATTTGACACCTAATCTGAGAGCCGTTAGATAAAAAAAGATCAACGGTTTTACATGTTTACAAATCAGAGTCGTTGATCTTTTTTGATCTAACAGCTTTCAGATGAGGTGTCAAATTTAAAATTTGACACTGGTGTCAAAGGATCCTACCTATATATATGTGTGTGTGTGGAAAAATATTTCTCAAGCTGCTTGAGATAAGTTTATCTTCGGCCACCTCAAAACTACGTCGTTTTGATTATTTACTTCCTTATATTTATTGATTTACCTTTGAATGGTTATGATTCCTTTTTCTCTCTCTTCCTTTATCACCATTGATCCATCTTTGTACGATAATGATTTAGTAGCCGGAGATAAAGTTATCTTTGGTAGCTTGAGAAATGATAAGTCATATATATATGTGTGTGTGTGTGAGAGAGAGAGAGGTAAGATCCTTTGACACCAGTGTCAAATTTGAAGTTTGACACCTTATGTGAGAGCCGTTAGATAAAAAAAGATCAATTGTGTCACATGCTTTCAAATTTGACACTGGTATCATATATATATATATATATATATATATATATATGATATATATATATATATATACATATATGAAGGGTTTAGTATTTTTATTGTAGAAAATTCTTCTGTCACACTCATATTTAAAGTGAGTGGGTCTTCGTAATTTTTTCTCTTCTCTTTATAATAGGATCTATTCACTTTTAAATGAGTATGACAAACAAATTTTTTCTAAAAAGTATAAACATTTTTCTCATATACTAAATAGAAAACTTAGTAAGTACTTATATAAAAATTCACTATGTAACAAAATATTTTATATAATTGACTATTAAACATGACCAAAAACAAATGAATATTTTACAACTCATTATCGCTTGTTTCCAAGAAAAAAAAAATGGATACGAAATCTCTTGCTGCTTTGTTCAGAGAGGATATTGCCGAGCACTTATTAATAATTGGGGATTAATTTTCTCATTTTACATAAGAAATTATTTTTATGCTACACACTCAATACATAAGTGAGGTTCATAAAAAGTGAAAAGATAAAATAAAAATAAAAATAAGACTCACCTAATTGTGTGTAACATGAGAATCTTTTCTCATATAAAATGAGAAAAGATTAACCCTTAATAATTAGCCAAAAGATTTAAGTAAAAGAGGGGCATTTGACAATTTTGTATACAGTACACTAACTAATATGAATTTGAATCCTCTCATTTGAAAAAATGATTATGTGATCATATTATTTGATCACAATCAGTTATTAATAATAATATAAGAACTAGAAAAGTATAAAATTCTTAAATAAGTAACTGTAATAAAATAATATGAGCACCTAATTATTTTTCACATCATCGTATGATTTGTTCTTCATGTCAGTTTCTGAGAGAGAATAATAGATTCGGTGTGTAAACATGTGAGATCGTGATTGGGTATCATTTCATATGATTTTGGTTAACAAACAAAACAGTGTAATGGAAACAAACGAGAAAGCTGAAAATATACTAAAATGTTATTAGTGGCCAATGAATTTTTCTTTCTATTCATTTGTGCTTATTCCTTTTCTTTTTCTTTTTGTGTTCTTCTGTATGTTTTTTTGTAGAAGTGGGGGAGAGAATCATCTGTTATAAAGTTCTCTCTTTTTTTTTTCTTTTTTTTTTTAACTGCTAATTATAGAGTTACACTACATCAAAAACTAATTTCAACGGCGATTCCCTAGAGTTGGTTACACGAAAAGCCGCTGATTTCAAAATTTTATTTCCTAAAAACAATCACTTAATTAGAAATACTACTAATATTAAAAATAATGCCCTCCACATTGAAACCCTAAACCCTTCGCAATGCTCAGCGACGCTATTCACTCCATTTCCAGATCCCACTTCCTAAACTCTATCAAAACCCTCAGAAATTGTTCTCACAATCTAAACACTAACACCGCCGACGACTGTGCCGGTATATATTCGTCAAGGACTTCCTCCCAGACGATGACGTCCTCGGCGAAGATGACTCTGCCGTCCGCGATGCCAAGAGTCTCAACTCCATAAGGACCGCACTCGAGAACCTCGAAGACCAGCTCGAGTTCTTCCATGTGAGTTTTCTTTTTTTCTTTTCTTTCACCTTTTTTTTTGTTGTAGTGTTATAGTTGCAAAAGAAGTGTCTCTGACTGGGGAAATAAAATTGTATATAATTTATACAATTATGTTACCTACACATAAAACAACTCTTACGTAACTATCATCTCATCATCCACAAATTTTTCTTTCTCTTTTACTTCTTCCTTCTTATTCATCATATATATCAATAAGGTACAAATCTCTATATGAGCTGTGTGCAACGAGTGTGCTTAATTATAAGAATTTCCATGATTAGACGGTCTTTTTTTTTTTTTTTAATAATAGTTCTTACATATCTGTGACTGTTTAGGAATAATCCAAGGTAGAATAGAATATGTTGCATGAAGCTATCTAACGTGTCAAGTTTTACATTTTTCTTTACATTCTATATGAATGAAATTATCATTTTGAATTTATTCCCTACTACTATATATTCAGTTTTTGTAGAATATAGAAACATCAAAGAAAATAATTAATTTTGTTGAAAGTTCAATAGGTTATATGTTTTGATTTAATCGTGGCAGCTCTTTTAAATCTGAGCCAGCCACGTCTCAAACAAGAATCCAGGAGAAATTGATTCTATCCAAGCAATAATTGGCATATCAATCAATCAGTTATTATGTCATAATTTAATTTTTTTGACTTTGATGCTAAAGTTTACTGTGAGATAAATTCTATATAAAATGGGTAAAACTCGAATAATGTAACATGATCTAAATAATTTTTTCAACTCAAACAAAAATGTACGTGAGTCCCATACATATAATAATAACAAAAAATAAAAAAAGAGTTAATTTTCTCATTTTATATGAGAAAATTATCTCACGTTACACTCACAATATATGAGTGGGGTCCACAAAAAGGTGAGAAGACAAAAAAGTCAAGATGGGATCTACTCATGTATTGTGAGTGTAACATGAGATAATTTTCTCATGTAAAATATGAGAAAACTATTTCCCAATAAAAAATGATGGTACGAAAATCGATGCATGAGTGGATAAAAAACTTTACATCATGTTACATCATATTAATTTTTCCCAACTTTTAAAGCTGTTATCACTTAATAACTTCAGCTTTTAAATTGAAATAATTATTTAATATGGTGTTAAAAAAAAATTCAATAAAAAATCATGTTTTAATTCCTAAAATGGGTTCTTGATATGATAATTTTATAAATGTTACACGTTTCAATCCCTAAAAAATAGACTTTGGTATTAGAGGGTGTATTAAATAAATTAATAATAAATACCTAGTGGAGTATTTTGTGATGAAGATCTTAAATTTAAATTTCTCAAGAAATTGGTGATATTCATTAATGGGATATGACTTAATTGAGAAACTGAACTCTTTTATGTGGGAAGACTTTACATGCAAATATGCGTGCTGGTTGGCTAACAATTAGAACATGTTAACTTGACTGCATGTGCTATGTCTCATTTTGAAAGGGGTTTTTATTCCTTCTTTACTTTTTTATTTTCTTTTTGAGTTTTGGAGAAGAGGGACCTCAATTGGGATAGAAAATGTGTCTTCACTTGAAATGTATATTGTTTTAAAATTAATTAGATCTTTATTTCTACAAAAATTGATCCTAAACTAATCAGATTTTTGTTTCTCCAAGAATTTAAAATACAAATACTGAACTTGATAAGATTTCTTTTTCATTGATATGAGAAATCACGTGCATGAAATTCAGCACCTTATCAAAAAGTTGAATTCTCATTCGCCAAAGATAATATATTATTGTAAGTGGGACAAATAGTATATATTCTTCATTCTCGTTTAGCCAATAGACCAACGACATATTATAGATTCTGCCATTAATCAGACATAAAAATTGATGTATAAAACTTCAACCTTTTTCAGAGTGATCACTTAGGATAATAAATAAATGTAGCAGATGATCATTTTCTCTAGCGTGTTCTTTGAAGAACACAAATTCCTTACTTAAAAACAGATGTCCTTTCCCAAAATAGACAACCGTTATGGAATCTTTCTTCATGATTTCCATTTCTGAATCCTTGTGGCTATAAATGCCTTCAAAATCTCACTTCCTTATGAACCAATATTACCAAGTTTTAGAGCATATTATATTTTCTTCATCTCTCTCACACCAACATATACCTTTCTCTTTGTATTATTGCAATGTCTGGACTCATAGAACCACTTGCTATGGGAAGAGTGATAGGAGAGGTGGTTGACATTTTCAGCCCAAGTGTAAGAATGAATGTGACATATCCCACCAAACAAGTTGCTAATGGTCATGAGTTAACGCCTTCTACTATTATGCCCAAGCCACGCGTTGAGATTGGTGGTGATGACATGAGAGCTGCTTATACCTTGGTAAGTTACTCACTAGGGAAAACATTTTCTCATGTTGTATGAGAATTCATTTCTCATGTTGTGTCCCTTTGATTTACGTGCAAGACTTTTCTTTTCTTTTTCTCTTTTTATTAAATGTGGGGACCACCACTAGTTGAGTCATAACATGAGAATTGAATTCTCATGCCACATGAGAAAATCAAAGCCCATATGGATACTCATAATTGTTTTTCTATAACTAGAAACAGTTTCTTTATATATATATATATATATATATATATATATATATATAAGGGTAACATTGTATCTAAGTATTGTCTAGGTTTAATAGGGAGTGATTATGTTTCTATATGTACTGACATGAGTATATATCGATCTATGCCAAATGAAAAATTGTAGATCATGACAGATCCAGATGCTCCAAGTCCAAGTGATCCATATTTAAGGGAACATCTCCACTGGTTTGTATAATCAATTAAGTAACTCTCTTTTCAATGTCTATATTTTTTGTACTTTCAATTCCCTCAACAACTTGGTGCCAATATTTGTCAGGATGGTTGCAGATATTCCTGGTACCACAGATGCCTCTTTTGGTTAGTCTCTCTTTGATTTTTCATTATATTTCTGAATATCTAAAGACAAAAAGCATATTCTTGGATATACTTTTACAACTATACATGTTAATTAAACCACTCTCCGTTAAACCCGGCTAGCGAGCGTGGGGTGGAGGAAATCCTTGTACGCAGCCTTACACTTGCATAATTGCAAAGAGGTTGTTTCCTGGATTCGAACCCATGACCGAAAGGGAAGAACAGTTTTACCACTGCTCCGGTTCGCAGCCTTTTAACTATACATGTTAATTGCAAGAAAAAAAAAGTGTGACTTTTAAAGATGCTTTGTAATAATGGTTATTTTGTCAAGAATTTAACAGGGAGAGAGATTGTGGGGTATGAGAGTCCAAAGCCAGTAATAGGAATCCACAGATATGCGTTCATCTTGTTCAAGCAGAGAGGAAGACAAACAGTGAGACCCCCAACTTCTAGAGACTATTTCAACACAAGGAGGTTCTCGGAGGAGAATGGACTTGGTTTACCTGTTGCTGCAGTTTACTTCAATGCTCAGAGAGAGACTGCTGCAAGAAGAAGGTGATTGATGAAGATTAAAGGGTGTTAGTAAATAGTAAATAAAACTTGTGTTTCAGCTAGCCTTTTATTATCTTAAATAGATTTGTCTCCTATGGTTTTCATAGGTTTTGGCGTGGTTGAATAAGGATATAGATGTTTGATTAAATCACTTCCTCCTTTGCCCTTTTTTTTTTTTTTCCATTTGTTTTGGAGTCCACAATGGAGAGCCTTTGTGCTTGGTGGTTTTTAAAAGGTAGTTTATATTCTTGACGTACTTTATGCTGCTGGTAGGTTATGACAAGTTGTGGACCAAACTTGTATCATGTTTCTTTTAAGGATTTGTGATTTGTGAAAGGAAAGAACACAGCTATACCAGAACTTTATGGCTTTGTAACATGTGGCGGAGATTATTTATTGTGAACCGGACCACATTTTTTAGGTGGTCCCTTAGCGTAAATAAAAGGATAAATTTAGTCTGTTTCGTGAGAAAATAACATATTTATAAAAAAAAAAAGTAAAAATTAATGAAATTTAGAAAAGAGGGAAAATAATTCATTCCACCATAAAAAAATATTTCCCATGTGGCGTGCAATGATATGGTGATATAGTGAGAAGAAGGAGAACAAGTTATATCTTTTACTTTCTTACTGTTCTGGTGCTGTAATTTCAATTTCTTGATCTTTCAAACCACTATGGCGTGCAATGATATGGTGATACAGTGAGAAGAAGGAGAACAAGTTATATCTTTTACTTTCTTACTGTTCTGGTGCTGTCATTTCAATTTCTTCAGCTTTCAAACGACTATAGTTTTTTCTTTTTAGTGATCCTAATTTCTCTTTTGGCATCCGAGTCGTAAAAGAAACCCACATAGACTAATTCCTAGTTGAGACTACACATTAAGCGACAATTGGTCTATGTAGCACCGATATCGATATGAGACACGGGACACGATACGACACGACACTCCGACACGTTAATTTTAAAAAATATTAGATTTCGACACGTTATGATATTAAATAATACTTTTAATTTACGTAGTGTATATTATATTTAATATTCAATAATTTAACAAAAAAATGAATCTAAACTTATAATATTCATAAATTTTGCAAAGAAACATAATTTAAATAGGGTGAACATGAAGTATAAAGAAAAGAACCAAAATGTAGTCTTAAATAGAAAAGGACAAAAATATATATACATATATACGGTTGAAGTTTAAAGTTCAAAATATTTAGGGTTGAATTCATATTTACCTTGTTTTCGAGTATTATTTTTTCTTATAGAAAAACAAAGGAAAAGATATTTACGGGATTTTATTAGCACTATATTGAGAAATGTGTGGTAATTTAGTAATAAATTACAATTATTAATAACACCATTTAAAAGTTACATTATTTATAATTTATTTTGTATTCTCTAATAATATATATCAGCATATTATATAAAAAATAAAATTCTAAGTTATTATAATAATAGGAACATAATTATTTTACACCAGTATAAATTACACCTTCAATGTTATATGTTGATTCTACCTATAGTTAATAATTTTTGTTTATTAGATATATGAGCAGTTAACTATTAAAATATGAATACTTAAATTGAATAAATGACTATTCATTGTTAGATTTGATCCTTCCTCATAATAAAAAATTATTTTTACTTTAATTAATCACTGCATTATGAATAATATGGTTAAAAAATGAGGGTGACTGACCCTTTTGTCCCTGATAGTTAAAATTACAGCTTTGTCTTTGTTCCGAAATATTCATTAATATGTCTTTATTTGACCATTAACCGAGTGAAATACTCGAATACATGAATCATATACTCGAGTAAGTTTCGGGATCGTGAAATACTCTAGTGTAAGGCTTATGTACTCGAGTATTTCACGCGAGGTGGATCTTTTAAAAAAAAAAAAAAAACTCCATTTCGACCAAAAAGGACATAACTAATACTCAAGTACCCTTCGTCCAAGATCCCCAAATTCGTGTGTCCAGGGAGAAATTTTACCTAAATCAATCGGTGGATTCCTTATTCATCATCAACCTCTCCTTCTTCAACTCAGTCAGTGATGGCAATTAGCAACTAAGCAACTAAAATTTGGATCTACACATATTTTTCATTCAAACCAAGTTCTAATATTTTATGCATGTATAAATGGACTTAAGATGAGTGTTTAAGGGTCCTTTACAATTGAGGACAATCCTCATCCAATTCAAGGTGTCCCCATTATTATATCACACACATATTTGGAAAGTTATGAGTTCGAGGGTTCAAAATAATTAAAGACAATCTTCAAACTTTTTATACTCGAAATTAAACTTAATAAAATGAATTTTATGTATATATTTATATTCGTGTGACATTGCTTTTAAAGATTTATGCTCATTTACTTTGGTGTTCCCGAAACCCATGAAGGAAGCCTTTTTTTTGGAAACTTTTTTGATAACATCCCTTTCAACAATTTACTACCGCATAGATCTCCTAAAGTTACACGAAATAAAAAACACTTGATTCGGATACTCAAGCCAAAAGTTATGTGCTTTCAAAGTTTACATTATTTTAGAGTTTAAAGAATTGGATGAGGATTATCCTCAATTACTTTTTTGACTTGCAAAAACTTATCCGATGTCCATTAATATATGTACAAGACAATAATCCATTAAAGATGAGGAAACGAGTGGAAATTTGTGTTGTAATTAATGAACAATGATCTATTGGTTATGAATAAGAAGTAGGTTAATAAAGAAAAGAGAAAAGGGAAGTTGAAGGGATGTGTGGGTGTTTTAACAAGTCTCACATTGGATAACTAGTTGGAAGTGGGAGAGTTTATAAGCTCTCACCCCACTCTCCTAGATCGGCCCTTTGGGTCACTACACATTTTGTGGAGGGGGAGGAGCTAGGTGGGCTTTGGTCCACCACCACGCGCGTGCAACGCCGCCGTCGTCCGTCCGGCCGATTTGGATCGGATCGGTTCAGTTCGATTCATAGGTGTGTAATAAAAAAAAAATTATTAAATAATTTTTTGATTTTCTGTCCAAAAATGTATCCGTTGCTTCCCTCCAAAATTCAAACCCAAACATTTCTACCCGCCGGTTTTTTGAGCAATTTTGAACCGAACCGGTTCTTCCCTTTCGCGAACCGGTCACCGGTTGTGTCTGCTCGCCGAACCGGTCACCGGTTGTACCTGCTCGTCGGAACGGTCACCGGTCGCACCCCTTCGCCGCCGTCAGTCACGGCGGTTCGCCGCCGGCAGCGGTTCATCGTGACCAGTCAGTGTCTATTAATAGACACTGACACCTTCAGAAATTTAATCCTATTTTTCTGCACTGAAATACTGCCAGAATTTTTCTTTCCTTCCGGTTTGCATACTTTCGTTCATACTCCGGTGTGGTTTCCTCTGGTAATTGTTGTGCTCGTTTAGGCTGTTGACCGTAGTGCCACCACTCTACAGACGAAATATGTTCTGTCCTGGGAGACAAGTGTCCATCAACCTTTGGCATTAGTGGGGGGCAAATTGTCTTAAGGAGACACATTCTGTGGGCTCGGATTTTAATTCATCTTCTGATACAGCATTATGTCTGTTTCATCATTCTATTTGTTTCATCATCTGACATCTCTATTTTTAATATTTATAATTGCACAGTGATAATTCTGATCATCTACCCCTTCTGTTCTTTACATGGGTTCAAACCTCTTAGTGATTTAATGTCACCCACTATCTTTACTAACAATTTGTAGGCCAAAACCCACTACTATAAGCTTATGGGTTTGAGTTACTTGAGTATATGAGCCATTTTTTCAAGTAAGTTGTCCGGTCAATGGTCAAATAATGAAAAATTGATATATAATTTTGATAAAATCTTAAGATTTTTAATGGGGGAAAATGTTTCTACTTTTTCTATAGAAAAGTTTTTTATGTTACAATTATATAAAAGTGAATAGATCTCCCTAATCTTTTTTTTATTGTGGGACCTACTTACTTTTATGTGAATGTGGTAAAAAAAAAATTTAACAAAAACAAAAATATTAAATGTTTTTTAAATAATTTAAAAATGGGGAATGTTTTCCTCTTGTTACTGCAAAGAAAAGCATCCGTCTAGTTGACACATTAAAAGCTACACTTTATTTTGTTTTGTTTTCTGATTTTTTTTATATTGGTGGAGCCCATCAATTCATGGAAAAAAATCTTCCATACAACCTATGTATGTTACATCTGTCCAAGAAAAGAAAGTTTTTGGGAACTTGAATGGGAATAAAAATAAAGGAAAGAAGTAGAAGCATGAAACTTACAACCGACTTTTTTTCTGTAAAATAACGAACTGATTACCTTTTAAAAATAGAGACAAAATAATAATGAATTTTATAAGAGTTATGTTGTAGGAAAAGTGTTTGTGTTATGTTATAGAAATTCGTTTTGCGTGCCAAAGTTTTTTTTTGCTGTGGCCCCTACAAATATTGTGAGTGTAGGAAATTTTTTCTGATATGCTAAATTATAGATGATAAATCCAATAATAATTTTATTTTAATTAGGAGCAAAAGAATTATTCACCCAAGAAATGTAGCACGGATATGATTACTCAATTATTTGGCAGCCACCCTCGCTTGTGACAAGTGTGCCTTCAATTTGTGCTGTCCATGAAAATCCACTGAAGAAACAAAAGCTTAGTGAGGGACAGAACAACAAAGAAAAGTAATAAGAGAAATTCAGTTAGATGTGATAATAATTGCCCTTAAAAAGAGAAGTTGCGTGTCACCTTTTCTATGCATTCATATCTCAAACGTGGCAACATGTCATTAGTTAGATGTGATTGCTGACTATGTGAAAGATCAAAGCAATCTTCCAATGCCACAGAAATTCTCTTCTTGTGCATTTGTCTTTTTCGTCATTGACTCCATATTTCATTTTAGTGGGCCAATAATAATGATGGTGATAATATGTAGGGTAGTAGCCATACAACAAAATATATTTTCCTTGGGAAAAACAACAATACATTTAAAACTTGGGAAGAATTTGTATTATTTTGAATGACATTATTATATCATTTTAAACAGAGAAAAAAATAAACCATAAAAGAAAAAATAGGTAGAAAACTTTTTAAAGATGTGAGTCAAGAATGAAAAGATATAAGATATGTCATTTTAAAACTTACGCTAAAAGCACAAGTTAATAGAAAAAGCAAGCTAAAATATGGTCTTAAAAGGGTATAGAATATCACTACTCATTTTGAAAATTAGTTTAGCGATCAGCAATTAAAAATTAATTTCACCTTTTTATTTTACGAATATCACTACTAAAATTGTAATAATTCATTTATTACTGAATGGTTAAAAAAATTTATATGACAGCCATTTTAAAATGAGACACAACATAATCATTTTAGAATGAGACACATAACATAATCATTTTAGAACGTGATGATTGGAGAAGCACCCTCGAGTTCCCAACTACAAATTTATGAACAAGCAGATTCAGTGCTCAAATTTGAACTAAGTAAAATAATAAATCCCAATGCACAAAACTCACCAAAAATAAAAATCAATTGTGTGCCAACTTACTATTGCACTTTTTTTTAACCATTTCCTAGACTCGAATCCAGGTCACAAAAAACAGCCTCAATGTTGTTCTAAGACTTGCCCTCAAATTTGTTCTATGTAAATCTATAAAGAGGTTTGTTTTTCTCATGTTACATGAGAAAACAAATCCTTTCTATACACACCATAAAAAGTAGTGTCACTCATTTTTTTTTTGTTTTTTGTTTTTTTTTAATAAGTGGGTCTCACACTTGATATATCTATGACATGAGATTTGAATTCTTCTACAACATGAGATTTACTTTTCCCATCTATAAAATTCATGATAAGCATAATATACAGAACCTCCTAATCTTGTACATATGCTTAAAAACAGAAAGTATTTTTCTTCTTTTTCTCTCTTAAAAAAGACACTTTTGTTTCTATGATAAAATGAAGGGAAAAACTACTCTTATGTGATAAATTTCTCTCCTACACACCCTTCGATAACTGTGTCACCTTTTTCTTTTCTTTTCTTTTTATTTTTCAGATGGTGGAACCCACAAATTTATCTCTATGACATGAGATAACGTATTTCCTTTAACATGAGACTAATAAAACCCTAAAATGAAATACAATTGCAATCAAACAATAAAATCTGTCTATACTAATTATGCAAAACCCTCTAAATATCATAACTGGGAAACTAAAAAGGTGGTGGCAAGGTTGAATAGAAGAATATCATCTATCAACCTATGCAGTTAAACAAAGCTGCATGCCATGGAGCAACTTTCTTTCTTCTTGATATAAATTAACTGGATTTCACTATTTGAGGTTGGTTAATAAGACCACCATGGACTATGATTGTATACGGTATCCACAAAATAAGAATGGCCATACACCCCCCAATTGGTTCAAGCATTTATTTCTGAATTGCATTGATGCTCCCTCCTGCAACTTCTTTTA
This sequence comes from Gastrolobium villosum, assembly GCA_032173675.1. Lineage (NCBI taxonomy): Eukaryota > Viridiplantae > Streptophyta > Magnoliopsida > Fabales > Fabaceae > Gastrolobium > Gastrolobium villosum. The sequence continues at coordinate 25,328 of JAVKPL010013488.1, read as the reverse complement.
CCCCAAAACATGCTTGAACATGTTGTTTTATCCCTGCTGCAACTTCTTTTACCCCAAAACATGCTTGAACATGTTGTTTTATCCAGCCTTGGCCTTTCCATTTTGTCCTGATCCATTGTTGAGGCTTGTGAGTAATGAGGTGATTCATCTTGTGTTTCTACTTGACGGGGTTCAAATGATGGACAAGGACCATCATTGCAGGTACATAGAGGAATAGCTACAGATGGAAATGGAGTACAAGTGACAGGACAAAGCATCTCTGAAGAAACAGAAGCAACGCGGTTTCTTCGAATCTCCGGTGTATGAGAAAGAGATGGTCGATGAAGGTCACGTGGATGAAGCATGCACGGGGTACATAGGCCAAGAGACCGATGCAATTTATTTTCTTTTGCTCGGGAGCCTGGTAACTTGACAAAGGAAACAATTCCATGTCTGCAGAGGGGGCAAGGGATAGAGCCTGGAGGGCCAAGCATTTCCGAAGAAACATTGCTTGTTGAGCAAAGATAGAGTGCACATCTTACACAAAGCTCATGTCGACATCCTGCATGTAAAAATCTTGTGATCAGTTACACTACATATGAAAGCATCCAACAGTAGGTCGAGTTTCAAGATTTCTGTGCAAGCATTTCAGAAATGACTTAGTATCTCATCACTAAGTCATCCAAATTCTAATATCAGAAACTTAAGTATTGCGTGAAGGGAAAAACTTTTGCAAATATAATGTCAAAGAGGATGATAAAATGAAAAACCTCCCCCACCTCTTAAAAAGAGAGAGAGAGAGAGAAAGAAAACACGAGTTTGTAAATTATGGAACAAGGAAGTGAGCTTTGGAGTAGTGGAAAGGTGGTTTTTTGTGACCTATCACGGTTCGAGTCTAGAAAGCAATCTCTTTACAAAAGTAGAGTAAAATTGACCCTCACAAAATCAGGGAGCCTTATAACTTATGGAATGATATATCTGAGTTTCCTTGACTAAGGAAATCTCATATTGCTTTCCTTCATTACAACAGAAAAGAACTGCAGTTCATGAAATATCCTCATACAGATATTCAAAAGATAGAATTCAGTACCTTCTGCAGCCACTGCACATGGCCTCTCTAAGCAGACAGCACAAACGTCAATTTCATGAGAGGAGGTTGTAGATGATTGCAATCCACACTCTCTGCAGTTATTCAAATAAATATTACTTCCATTACCAACAGGAGTAAACAACAGAGAAATATTTTTACCTTTAATTCTAGCTTGGTACATCAGGTAAAGGACAACATCAACAGAAACGTAATTTTCTATTTCTCCTACTCTTTCAAGAGATTGATAACTTCATTTCTTTTGGTATTATGACATGTTTTTAAGAATCAATAACAAGCAAGATCATTATGCTTTATTCCAACTAGGGGTGTAAATGGAGCTTGTCAGGGGCCTACAACCTGGCCTGTCTTTGGCCTATTTAGAAATCAGGCAAGTGAGAGGACTCACAGGGGAATCAGTTTGACACCTGCTTCTAAACTAAAAGAAATATTCCTTCATGAATATAAGTTTTTCTCACAAGCCCTATATTATGAACTACTTGTGGAATTCTAATTGAATCTGATTCTATCTTTGCAATATTCCTTCAATACCGCTGAGCCAAGCCGGCCCTATATTATGAACTACTTGTGGAATTCTAATTGAATCTGATTCTACTTGGAACATACTAAAAAAAATCGATTTTAATTGACTTACAAATCAAATTCTATCTTTGCAACACCTTAAAGATTACTTAAATTGATTTTGTATTAGTAATTTACTTTATAGCCCTTAGAATAACGTAATTGACTCATCTAATGAGGGGGAAAATGTCAATACTAAAAATTAGAAATAAAATAAGCTCAAACCCAACCAAATTTGAGTCAATTCCTCTTTATGCACAACTAAAATGAAAAGCATTCACAGCCAGGGAGTGAGAGGATAATCGGTTGATACATATCTCCCAAAAAGGTAACAGGAATTAAGGAAGTATCATGTGTGCTATGAGTTTAATACTAAGTTAAAGTACTTAGTTAATCTTTCTCTCAAACAGGTAAATGGAATCAAATTAACTTGTTTGATATACTTTAATTCATCTGACACAGCAACATTAATCATTGTATTCATCACTTGTTTGATATTTTTAATAAGAAATTTAGAATTTAAAGTCTACGACGAAGAGCATGGAACAGTGGTAAAGCTGAAAGGCTGTAGATTCAAATCAGGGAAAAGAGTCTCTATACAAATATGTCGGGTTAAGGCTGCCCCCACACCCCTACCCTTACTTGTTGGGATTTAATGGGGACTGATTTAAATTTTTTAAATAAGACTAAATGGAGGACTTTGTCCATTTTCTAGATGTGCAAAATGGGATGCTATAAATTCAGACTTTTCACTATTAGTGTATGTCTTATGTGATGTCAACGGACAACTCAAGAAATAGTTGAGAGCCTTTAAATTCTAGATTTCTTATTAAAAATATCAAACTAAGTCAATAATTGAGTCTTATACATTCTTTTAGTTGTCAGGAGAAAATTAAGCTTCCACACTGATGGCTCACGAGTTCAGGCATACTTATATATTTTTTCCCTTCTATTCTAAATGAATGGTGGTGAGGGTCATACACGTTATGTTCCCATCTTCCCGAAATTCTTTAGCTGTTTCTTTTTCCCTTTTATGTTAATTATGGTCCCCAATATTTTGCCAGATTATTTCAGACCTGTTCCCCTTGCTGTTAGTCATTTTCATTATCTAGAAGGTTGACTGCAAAAATACCTGGCTATGTTAAGCACACTCATGAGAGGCAAGGACAAATAATTTGAAGAAGGGAATGAAGGTATGATGGCATCAGAACTGGATGAAAGTAATCCTTCAAGCAAATCACGCCCCCACATACTAGCAACGTCATGTGGAAGCCACCTGGGGTAAAAAATTCAAATTTGGATCATTTATGTTACTGAGAAAGCAAAAGTTTGTCCTAAAAATTTCCATTTATAATATCTTACCCATTGCAATTCGAAGCCATCCGGCTGGCACCTCTTGCAAGGAGGATCTGAAAAAATAAGAGGCATCATTGCCACATTCAATGGAAAAGAGAAGATGGAATATCACACATCAAAGTTGAAGAGTTTCTTGCCTGACAGCATTTTAAACTGCCCCCACAAGCAGCATAATGCAATGGAGTGCTCCCAGCCCCTATATAATGCACGTGAGTTATTTTAAAGGGGAGAAGAAAACAACCATATATTTATTAGCATATTAAACAAAAGATTTACCTATTAAATCCATTGATGTTCCATGATTAAATGTCGCGGCTGACACGTTTGCATTAAGATCAAGTAGCAGTTGTACACAATCAAAATACCCATTTAATGCAGCCATATGAAGGGCAGTAATACCAGCATCAGCTGTCTTATTTACAAACTTGGACAAAGCACTGCACTGGAATAAAGTAAATAAATAGCAAGAATATAGCACACAGAAATATCAACTCTGTATTATAGTCAGGCCTTAAAACATTCTTAATATCAATGAAAACTAAAAGAAATCTCAATGTCATAATTGACACAGAAAAATTAAGCAGAGCTCTTCCAATTAATATTTTTATCTAATACTGGATTATTGTTGTAGTAACTAAACATCTAAATGCAATGTATGAAAAAAAAAATTAATATATGATGAAATCCATACAAAGAACATTTTAATATAAGCATGTTACAAACAATGAAGGATATCATTCATTCAACACAACCAGCAAAAAACTAAAATATAACATAAGAAATTCACTGCAATTATATGTTGTTTTGAGAGTTACATAAAAAAGGAAAGGCATACCTTTGTTCATGTTTGTTTTTCACATTTGATCCATCACCAATGTCAGCATCCGTGCGAGCATGTAAAGCTTCATAAGGAGCACTAGGAACAAAGTCAGCCACGACAAGCCTAATGCACCTTACATGCCCATTGGCGGCTGCAAAATGAAGAGCTGTCCTCCCACTGAGATAATCTGCTCCCATAACCTGTTATTGAATAGACTACATTCTAGTTATTCTTGAAAAGAAACTAGAAGACCAACAACTGAATTCCCATCCAGCACATAGTTTCTTCAACCAGCTCCATGACATATGAGGAAAGAAAGTTCACACATAGCTCAAATACAAAGAGAGGGGGAGAAAAAGGGAAAACAGTGCTCACATTGCATCTGAAGAGCAGAAGGGTCTGTACAACTTCCCAATGACCATATCTACAAGCTTGCATCAAAGCCGTCTTCAAATCAAAGATCAAAGTAAACCAGAATTCTTATTTAGTAAACCATATTATGAGTCAAAAAATCATAAAAATGTATAAAAAAGGAAAGTAAGATATATTCAAAGAAAATCTTGTAAAGCTTCACATTATCATGCTAGCATGAATTGAATAGGCACCAGATCCACCGATTTATCAATAATCAGAATGCACATCTAGGAATACCAGCCGCATGGAATAGAATCAAACTCTAAAATTATATAGCTGGACCAAATTGGAAATAAAAAAAAAAAATCCAATTTCAAACACAACGGAATCTTCGAATATTGAAATTTATCACTGAATTCATCACACCATTTGCAACCATATCATGAAAATTCATCAAATCAAAACCAATATCCATAAAAGTTAAATCTAAACCCACAATCAACCAGCCATTGAAAAAAAAAAAAAAAAAATCAAAATGAAAACTGTACCTGCCCACAGTAATTTCTTGAATTCACATCAGCTCCATTCTGAAGCAACAATGCCACAATCTAATGGAAACAAATAAAAAAAAAACTAATAAATAAAAACAGAAACTTTGAGAATCAAAAGGGGTTAATGAAAAATGGTAAAAATAGAAAAACTTTGAAACATTAAAAACCAAAAAACAAAAAAGGGTAGATGAGAAACCTCTTTATGGCCCTTGGAAGCTGCAAAATGAAGAGGTGAATTGAGGCTACCAAAGGTTGAGTACTTAGCAAGACAAGGGTTGCATTCCAAAAGCATCTTCGCCTCAACCAAATCGCCGTCCCTCGCCGCCGACACCAACCTCTCACCGGACGCCGAGCAACCAAATAAATTCCCCATCTCTCTCTCTCTCTCTAAGCAAATCTTCAAAGCGAAACAATGATGGGTCAACAAAGAAACACAACCAATAATACAGAGCAGAATCTTCACGCAATGGGGTATTTATGATTTGACGAAAAATGAAAACTTTGGTTTCGGATTTGGTAGAGAAGCTGTGATGGTGACGTGGCAGCTCTCTCTCTCTCTCTCTCTGCTTTTTTTTCCTTTGTCTTTCTCTCTCTCTCCTTCTGAGACTGAGATGGGTACAAAACAAAACAAAGGTTGCAGCTTGGATGGAATGTGGGTAGTGGTTAAGGTCGGCGTAAACAATGTTGTTGTCTGAAAAAGAACAGAGAAAAAAAAAACTAATTCAATATGAATCAGAATGGACTCGATGAAGGCTTAACTTTACCTTCTTTTTATGTTCTTTTCTTCTATCTGCGTTTTAGTGTTCCTTTTTGACCTTGTTGAATGCTGTCGTTCCTCAATACATCGGTTAATATTCGTTTTTTTTTTCGTCAGTTATGAAATATTTATTGATTGTTAACTTTTGCGTTCAAAAAAGACATTTAAATTCAAACAATTCTTTTTTTTTTGGTGAAGGAAATTCAAACAATTCATTTAGTAACCGATGTTTAATCTCTCGTGTTATAATAGAAAATAAAATTATCGGGAAAAGCATCATTTAAAATTTTTTGACAAAAGAATTGCGTAGTTAAAGTTGATTGGATAAGTTTTTCCAAAGTAATACAGTCAAACATGTCACATATGCTGACGGGATTAGTCTCGTCACTGACACTGACGGGACTCGTGTCACGTCAGCGCCACGTAAGCAGTCATGTTACCGTAAAACTTCGGAAGGTCATAACTTGTAACTCAAGTATCCAAATCAGATGATTTTTTTTTATTTCACATAACTTTTTGAGATCTACGCAATGATATTTCATTTGATATATTTTATCTCCCACAAACATAATTTGAAGATCTTCTGGATTTAAACGCTTTTGTGATTGTGGTACAATTGTTATAAATTCAAATTATGTTTGTTGGAGATAAAATATGTCAAATGAGGTGTCATTGCGTAGATCTCGAAAATTTATGTGAAATAAAAAAAAATCATCTGATTTGGATACCCGAGTCACAGGCTATGGCCTTCCGAAGTTCTACGGTACCGGAACTGCCTACGTGGCGCTGACGTGGCACGAGTCCCCTTAGTGTCAGTGACATGCTTGACTACTTTAACTGGGCGATTCTTTTGTCCAAAATTTTTAAAATGATGTTTTAGCCTAAAATTATCTCTTTTATAATTCAGAGTCGTTCTATAAAAAATTTTGCCACATATAATTCATATAATGATTTGGACTCTTTTGAAAAACCTCGATTATATGAATTATGAAACTCTAAAAATATTTCACAATCAATAAATATATCTCCCAGATAAAGATGAAAAACCTCGATTGTTTGAGGGAGTGACTGAATTCATGTATTATTACATTTATTTCATTCATATTTCCTTCAAAATTTATTTCAAAATTTTTTTGTGTATTTTATAATCTTTAGCATATAGTATTCATATCAACTTGTAATAAAAATTATTTCATTATAATCCCCGCATCGCAGGGGTTAAAATACTAATATACAAATATTTTGAACAAAATCTCCTCGTTCCTCAAAGGTGTTATTGCTCATAGTTGAAAGGTTCGGATTAGATCGATTTTCACTCATCCATTTAAAAATCAATCTAATTCAATTAAATTTTGTGGTTCTTTTTCGGTTTTCAATTTTCGATTCGATCACCGCGGTTTGAATCGGTTAATGAACACTTATAGTTATTTTATAATTTTTACTTATTTCATCTTTCTTTCCTTTTTTTATAACAACTTATTTCGTCTTTTACATCACCCACAATGATGCACCCAAGATTTTTTATAATACGGGTTAAAAAAAATTAAATTTTAAATATTATTAAAACTAATAAGAAACATTAATTATTATAAACCTGGAACTTTTAATTATTTATCTCCCTACTTAAAATTTCTTTATCTCTTTCCCTCTAATTTGATTTTCCATCCAAAATTTTATTAACAGAGTTAAATTTAACAAAAATACCAAAATTATCCTTTATATGAAAAAGAAAAACATAATTTCCTCACAAATACAATTTTAGACGAACTCATGGAATGTTTTCTATAAGGTAACCTTGTTAGAATTAGTAATTATCAAAAAAAATTCCTGCAAATCTCATTACTATTAAACACCACACTCACAATTGTTGGTGTCGTTGTTCAAATAAAATGATTAAAGAGGCATCATCTGAGCATGTTTAGATCTTCCTTTTTCTGTTATAAGCTTTTTTGCTATTATATGACCAACAAATCTGACTTTATAATTTTATTCAGAGCCGCACTTTATTTTGCTTGCACGGCAACTCAAAAGCTTTACATTCTGTGCTTCATATATGCCTTGTTTTTCCCTTAATCATATGATATTACTAAGCAAACATGCAGAAGGTGCTATTTCATTATTTTCTATGTCGTTGAGAGTAGAGAGAGGATTCAATCATTGATTTACATTCATGTCTTGCGAGTTTGTCTAAAACTGCATTTGTAAGGAAATTATGTTTTTCTTTTTTCTATTAAGGGTAATTATGGTATCTTTTAAAAAAATTTAACTCTATTAATAAAATTTTGGATGGAAAATCAAATTAGGGAATTAGTGATAAAGAAATTTTAAGTAGGAGTAAATGATTAAGAAAATTTGGGAAGGGGGTTAAGTAATTTTAAAAAAACTTGTAGGGTTATTTTTTTTTAAGTTTTCCCTTATTATTTTTCATATTAGAATATTTGGTCTAGTATATTTTTTATGGGGTATTTGAGTATCTTTATAGTTTTTAAATATAAATTATAAAGTTATATATATTTACCGGATTATACAGTTCAACCAATGACCTACTGATTGAATCAGTGATCCAATACCATGATTGAGTCAATAATCGGATCAAGTTTAATAATATTGGTTTGATCTATTTGTCTTGTGTAGAAAGGCTATTACGTTTCTGCGATCTGAATAATTACTCTTGTATATAAGTGAGCTTTTGTACATCTCATGTAACCAATTAGTTGGTCTATTTAAAGACTACTTCTAATGCTACGAGGGTATCCGATTGGATACCGGATTTATTTTTTTATTTTTTTATTTTTTTGGTATAAGATACCGGATTTATTTTATTTACATTAAAATTAACTTTGCTTAACAGTATAAAGTCATAAATTACCTCGTTGATCAATTCAACGGCCACTATGATTTTTTAAGATATATAGTGCACAGTTCACACATTGTGATGATAAATACCTAAAATAATTTCATTTTAGTCAACAGAAACGTCAATAAAAAAGTTAATGTAGACATGCTGATGTAATAATCAATTTTTATTAAAAGAATTAATCAATTCTATATAAATATAGGGGATCAATTTTTTCATGTAATGGGATACAAGTTCTCTTATATTAAGAGCCAAATAGTTAACTGACTTTTCTAAAAAAAAATCAGGCATATTTTTTTATGTGAAAACAACATGAGATAATATTTTTATGCAACATGAGAATATAATTTCTCATAAATATATTCCATATGCGAAATAAAGGCTTTAATGTTTCTATAGTAAATGTAGATAAATTATCTATATTTATTCCTAAAATAATGTCATTTTAGTTTTAAAATAAAAAATTATAATGAGAAAGACTATTATAACTCTGAAATATATTATAATTACAAAAATATCTTAAATTTCATTCCAAAACGACGTTATTTTAAGGCAGAAAAATGAACCCAAATATATATGGTATAACCCATCAGTAATTCACGCTCTTAAGCTATGAAGCACCGACACTTCAAAAACCCTGGCGTGTCGTGTCGGACACTCTCGGACACTCCGACACTCCCTGACACTCCAACACGCATTATAGAAATTCAAGAAAAGGTTCAAAGGTTGCGTTACGTTGAGTTTTTAGTTCCAACTATTAGATTTGTTAGATTACGATTACCATTTTATTAAATTTAATATAAATATTTGGGATATCTTATGTTTCTTTGCAAAATTTATGAATATTATAAGTTTAGATTCATTTTTTTGTTAAATTATTGAATATTAAATACAATATACACTATATAAATTAAAAATATTATTTAATATCAAAACGTGTCCTAACGTGTCGAAATCTAACATTTTTTAGAATTAACGTGTCGGAGTATCGTGTCGTATCGTGTCACGTGTCCCGTGTCAATATCGGTGCTACATAGCTCTTAAGTATCGCTCACCCATTTTCGTACGTGAATAATACAATGCTTTTTATTTTTATTTTTGCCCTAATTTTCTTTTCAAATATATTATTGGCTACGATTTTGTACCCGAGAAAAAGTCTTAGGTCCAAAGCTTTGTGCTCTGAGCTTAGTTCCAGAAACTTCAGAAAATATCCACTTTGCATTGATAAAAATACATCGTAAAATTATTCTTCTTCTTTTTTTTTTTTTAATAAAAGAAACTACTATATTTTTACCCCTTACTCTATTGTCTTGATATGCAATAAAAAAAGAAAAAAGAAATACTCCTCTTGATTAATTCATACTTCAACTTCTAAAACCTATCATAGCATTTTGAAGTAGACATCAACGTGTCTGTATTCGAGGATTCAAATCTAACCTCAATCATATTCAATTATATTCCTATATTCGCTCTTTTTACTGAGCAAACAAATTTTTCCTTGAAATTTCGGCAAAGTAACCTAAGATGTGTGTGTTGCCAAAATGTAGTTGATGCCAATTTAATCTCTGTCCTCTAGCTCATGTTTTATTCATCTATTATTCAGAGACCAGCATTGCGTTGCATAAAGGAAATTATTGCTCCTTTACTTCAACTTATCATGATACATAACCATATGATCCATTGACACCAGTGTCAAACTTTAAAATTTGACATCAAATCCTAACCATTGATTTCCGCCAATCAGCGGTTATCATTTATTGGTAATTAATAATTAATTAATAAGTGTAATTCCCAATAAATTATAACCGTTGATTGACGGAAATCAACAATTAAGATTAGGTGTCAAATTTCAAATTTTGACACCAGTGTCAAAGGATCCTATCCCATATATATATATATATATATATATATATATATATATATATATATATATAGGATATTCTTACACCGGTGTAAGAGTTAGAAGTCTTACACTCAATCTTGACCATTAATCCACTTGTATTAATGGCTCACATTACTAAAAAATTTGAACCCTTAGATATAAGTGGGATCAACGGACAAGATTGAGTGTATAACTTACACTGGTGAAAAATGATCCTGACTCATATATATATATAGAGGTATGATCTTTTGACACCGATGTCAAATTTGAAATTTGACACCTCATATGAGAGTCGTTAGATCAAAAAAGATCAACGACTCTGATTTACAAATTACACTAAGTATGACCGGTCATACTTAGTGTAGTTTGTAAGAGTTCGTAAACAAAAGGTTTGTAAATATAACCTTATATATATGTGTGTGTGTGTGAGATAGGATCCTTTGACACCGGTATCAAACTTTGAAATTTGTCACCAAATCCTTACTGTTGATTTTCACCGATCAACGATTATCATTTATTGAGAAATAAACTTATTAATTAATTATTAATTCTCAATAAATGATAACCATTGATTGGCGAAAATCAATGGTTAGAATTTGGTGTCAAATTTTAAAGTTTGGCACTGGTGGCAAACTTGTATGATCTTTTGACACCGATGTCAAATTTGAAATTTGACACCTCATATGAGAGTCGTTAGATACAAAAAGATCAACGACTCTGATTTACAAATTACACTAAGTATGACCGGTCATACTTAGTGTAGTTTGTAAGAGTTCGTAAACAAAAGGTTTGTAAATATAACCTTATATGTGTGTGTGTGAGAGAGAGAGATAGGATCTTTTGACACCGGTATCAAACTTTGAAATTTGTCACCAAATCCTTGTTGATTTTCACCAATCAACGATTATCATTTATTGAGAAATAAACTTATTAATTAATTATTAATTCTCAATAAATGATAACCATTGATTGGCGAAAATCAATGGTTAGAATTTGGTGTCAAATTTCAAAGTTTGGCACCGGTGGCAAACTTTGAAATTTAACACCAAATCATATATATATATATATATATATATATATATATATATATATATATATATACGGGAAAAATATTTCTCCGGCACTTTGAGATAAGTTTATCTCCGGCCACCCCAAAACTACGTCGTTTTGATTATTTATATCCTTATATTTTCTGATTCATTTTTGAATGGTTAAGATTCTCATTTTCTCTCTCTTCCTTTATCACCATTGATCCGTTTTTGTACGGTTATGATTTAGTAGCCGGAGATAAAGTTATCTCCGACAGCTTGAGAAATGATAAGCCCTATATAGGGCAAGTTCTTTTTACACCAGTTTAAGACTAACAAGTCTTACACCACATCTCAACCGTTGATGGACGGAAGTATCAGTTAGTATATATATATATATAATATATATATATATATATATATATAGGGATAGGTTATCGTGCTTCTTAAATTATAACTGTTGGATGCACGGAAATCAAAGATTAAGATGTGGTATAAGATTTATTAATCCTACACCAGTGTAAAATGATCCTGATCTTTTATATATATATAAAACGGATGGTGATAGCACGTTCATGGATCGTCTAATATTGTTGATTAAATTTCATTACAGGAAGCTATATTGTTGATTAAATTTCATCGACTAATGGACATGCTCATGGATCGTGAGGTACAGTTCATCTGATTCATCTATGCAAAATTCTTGAAAACATTTGCAGGAAAGGTAATAGCATTGCTCACCTATTTTTTTTTTTTTTTTGGATTCTGGTTTTGCTTTGGATTTTTTTTGTAAAAAAAATTGCTTGAATTTTTTTACAGAGAAACGTGCCACTTGAGTAGGTGTTTCAAATCTGAAGTGTGATTCAAGAAGGAAGGATACGTCTTCTTCGTCACGGGGGAGGAGAGAATAGGGTGGAGTCTGAGAGAGAGAGAGGGTGGAGAGAGAGAAAGGAGGTAAAAGGTGATGTGCCTCTGACAAGTGTGATTTTTCCGTGATAAATTGACAGGAATTGAGTCATAAGAGAGTAATTTAAATACATATTTGCTAATTATATTGATTCTTTGAATGTCAATAATACTCACCTTTTAATTGTATTTTTACAGGAAAAATAAGTGAAGAATTATAAAAAGCCTGTTAATGCAATTCTACACGGGTGCAGCACACTACAAGTCCCAGAAGCATGGCGCGGACCGGCACTAAATTGGCGCAAACCCGCGCCAGTTTACGAACTTTGCAGCGAAGGCACCAAAGTGGCGCCACCTAGCGCCATAACACAGAACCTTGGCGCAACCTAGCGCCCACACATGAAGAAAATGGCGCAAGCTAGCGCCACAACAAGCCAAAAGTGCAAAAAAATCCCACGCCAACTAGCGCCCAAATTTGCAAAGAATGGCGCTAGCTAGCGCCAAATTTACAAGGAGAGTGGCGCTAGCTAGCGCCCCATACAAGGGGAAAAGGCGCGGCGCAACCTTGCGCCAATCCGGCGCCAACCGGCGCCGGTTTGCGGGACGGATCTCTGTGTTTTCTGAGGGGCACTTTTGGAAAGAAAATAAAACATTATAAAAGCACCTCTTATGCAACTAGGTCAAGGGACATACACAGATAGATTCTGAAAATTCTGAGATTCAGAGAGACACAGAAGAGGCAGATCTGGAGAGGCAGGGAGGAGAGACTGGAGGCGTTCTTCTTTCTTCATCTCTTTTCTAGTATTTCTTTATCTTCTATTTAATTTTATGTTGAATTTTATATCAGCGATCAGTATGTTGATCGGCTAGATCATTTTTATTGTAGTCAGGGTCACGATCCATATGTGAACCCTTGATACGAAGGATTGATTTGTGGTTTTTGGTTTATAAAATTATCTTTATTTTTACTCTGTGTGAATTTTATATTCCCTTTGTTAGAGTTGATCGATCTAATAGTTGGGGATATTCTGAGGATCAAAATCCTAGATAGGAATATTGGGGTTTTGATCTCGAAAGGGAGTAAGATAACAATCTGTATGCGTGCTAGGAATAGACATGTATACGATTGCAGATGCTTAAATTATCACGCCCATTGCTTGATCCTATGAGAAACATTGCAAGGACTTGGGGTTTCTCATGGGATTAAAGGGTTAACCTTGCAAGGAATTGAGGGTTAACTATTGAATCTTTTAGATGATAATTTATCTGAGTAATTATATAAATAATTATTGTAAATCAATCCGGAGTAAAAAGCGGGGATCATTTGGTGAATGAACCCTGGCTACAATGCTTTTCTCATATTCTTTACAAAACAATTTTCATTTTTTATTGTTTTATTTCTCAAAACAAAAATACAAAAATAAGTCTTTTATTTTCAGATTTGAATTTCCATCAATTTGACAATATTTGTCACAACCCTATTTGAATTTTTCCATTCTTTGAGAAAAAGTTTAATTGATATTAGATCCCAATCCCTGTGGAGACGAACTTTTCTTATCACTTTATTACTTGTGCGATCGGTATACTTGCCGGAGAGCATCAAGTTTTTGGCGCCGTTGCCGGGGATTGGTTTATCTTATATCATATAATCTTGATTTTAAAGCTTGGATTTGTGAATAATTGTGAATATTTTTATTTTTGTTTTTTTTTTATTATTATTATTATTATTATTATTATTATTATTTTTTTTTTTTTTTTTTTTTTATTTTTTTATTTTTTTATTGTTTGATTTTTTTTATTCTTGTTAAAAAGTGCTACTGATCTCTTTTCTGAGTTGTATGCGAGTTAAAATTGCAGAATTTCCATTTGATTCTGAGATCACAAGGACTGAAAAGAGAAACAGGAAACTCTGCCTGAAGAATCACAAATCATGGCCTCAAACAATGTTGCAGACAATCTATTCATGGATACTATTCTGACTCCATCTTTTAATATGCCTAACTCAAGCATTGTTCAACCTGATATTGGTAACAATAATTGGCAGCTTAAGTCTTCCAATATTCAATTGGTGGAGAGAGCTCAGTTTGGTGGAGAGGCTGATGAGGACCCTCACAGGTTCATTGACAGATTTCTGATGATTTGTGACTCCACTAAACACCCCCAGGTGTCCAATGATGCAGTCAGGCTAAGACTGTTTCCCTTTGCTCTTAAAGGGAAGGCTTTGAATTGGTTGGAAAGGCAACCAGCAAGAAGTATTCCATCATGGGAGAGTCTCTCAAATAAATTCTTTGCTGAGTTCTTTTCCATGGAGAGGTTTAACCAGATGGTGAATGATATCACCAATTTCACCCAGGCTGAGGGTGAAACTATGTGTGCAGCCTGGAACCGCTTCAAGGATCTAATGAGGAGATGCCCTCATTACCCCATTACCAATGGTGATCAGGTCCGAATTTTTTTCAATGGGTGTAAACCTGAAGTTCGGATGGTGCTGAATGGTGCAGCAGGTGGTAGCATCAAATCCTTGAGAGCAAATGAGACTCTTGAGTTAATAGAAAGAATGGCTGCCAATGAAAATGAATGTTTGACAGCCAAGCCTAAGAGAGGGATTCTACACCTGGATAACAATGATGCGGTTCTGGCTGAAAATAAATTGTTAGCACAACAGCTAGCAAATTTGACCTCAAGGCTGGACAAGATGCAACTTTCCACTATGCAAGTTGCATCTGTGGTTTGTGAATACTGCAAGGGTGAGCATGAATCCAATGAATGCTCATCTTTGTTATCTTCTGATTCTCCTCAACAAGTGCAAGTGAATGGAGTATGGTACGAGCAAAGATCTCCACCAAGAAACATTCCTAGGAATCATAATTTCCCTTCTGCAAATAACAATTTTCAGAGGAGAACTCAAGGCACAGGACTGGATTACAATTCTAACAACTACTTGCAGCCTCCACCAGTCCAAGCTAAGGAGCCTTCTGATTTGGAAAGGTTAGTTGGACAAATGGCCCAACACTCCAATGCCTTCATGGAAGAGACTAGGGCCACCACTAAAAACATGAATGCTTCTATCAGGAATTTAGAGCTTCAAGTTGGCCAGCTGGCTAAGCAAGTTGCTGATAAAAATCCAGGCACTTCCTCTAGTAACACATTTAAAAATTCCAAGGAGGATTGTATGTTTATCACAACTAGAAGTGGTAAGGTGGTAGGAGCTCCAGAAAAGCTTAAGGTGGTGGAGGAGCCAGAAAAAGAAGAGGAGATTCCTTCTGATGTACAAACACCTATTCGAAAAGGTGAAGAAAAAGAGCCTCCTATTGTTGCTGAAAAGAAGAAGTTTGAGCTGAGTCCTGAATATGTGCGAGCCATGGCACCTTATCCTGGCAGATTCAATAAGGATGCTCAAAAGCAACAATATGGCAAATTTCTTGATATTTTCAAGAAATTACATATAAATATTCCTTTTGCTGAAGCCTTGGCTGGCATGCCCAATTATGCCAAGTTTATGAAGGACCTCTTGTCAAGGAAGCACAAGTTGCAGGAATGCCAAACGGTGACACTCACTGAAGAGTGTAGTGCTATAATTACAAAGAAGTTCCCGCCTAAGCGTCATGATCCAGGGAGCTTCAATATTCCTATTGAAATTGGGAACACCAAATTTGGTAGAGCCTTGTGTGATCTTGGGGCAAGTATAAATTTAATGCCCTTGTCTGTTTGTAAATCTTTGGGGATAACTGATTTGAAACCCACTTTGGCATCTCTTCAACTTGCTGATAAGTCTGTAAGAAAGCCTAGTGGAATAATAGAAGATGTTCTTGTGAAGGTAGACAAGTTCATCTTCCCTGCTGATTTTGTAGTGTTGGATATGGAAGGAGGAGCTGAAATGCCACTTTTGCTGGGTAGACCTTTCTTAGCTACATCTCGTGCACTAATTGATGTGGAAAGCGGGAAGCTAGAGCTAAGAATGAATGATGAGACTGTTACTATTCATGTCTTTGATTCTTTAAAACAGTCTTCTCACAAAGACGATTGTTTTAGTCTTGAAGTATTTAAGGAAGAAAAAGATGTAGCAGTTGAGCTTCCTCAAAATCTCAAAAATGAGGCCAAAGAAGATGGAACCCAAAAAGTGGAAGTAAAATATCTTCCTAAAAATTTAATTGATGATGTCAAAGAGGTGAGAACGTTTCAAGAGAGGCGTACTCCTACAAAGAAGAAGGTAAGAAGAAAGGAAGTAGTGAACTTCTTTGATACAAGTTGGAAGAGACACCGAGAGCTGAAGTTTGACAAGAGACACCGAGACTCTATCTCTCGGAAAAATCAAAGCTTCAAAGAGTTCTTAACATGGATTCATGGTTTGGATCAAATCTGGGAATGGTGGTCCCATACACCAAGGCAACCAGTACCACCAGACCCTTCATTTGCTGAGTCATCCCACACTGCTGAGGGGGATGACATGGAGGGCTGATCTTATCTCCTTGTTGATGGAGATCTTGTATATTAGTTTATTTTTTTGTTTCGTATTTTTAAGTTATTTTGTGTTGGTATATTTTTCTCTGATGTTTTAATGTGTGCATTATAGTTTCTTCTATATGCCACTTTTTGTTCTATTGTGCAGGATTTTCTTCCTTCTTGGGGTTTAATTATTGCTGAGGACAGCAATGCTCTAAATCTGGGAATGGTTGGCTTGCACCTTAGAACTGCAATTCTTCTATCAGGGGAGATATTCTAACTCTTTTAATTTTCTTAGTTATTTTGTGTGCTATATAAAAAAAAAGTGTGTTATCCCAGGTTTAAATGTGCTTATCTTGTTAATGTACATGATTGAATTTTAGGAAATATATTGTATGACTTTCTAGCATAACATTGCATAGGCATAATTGGATTGCATGATTGCTCGTTTATCTGAGTTAAGATTGTGAATTCTGATAATGTCTGAAGTCAATTTTCTTGAATCTGCATTAATACCATAGCTGTGAGGTTTTGAGCCTAAACGCTGAAACTTTTGTTGAGAGGCCTCACTGTTGTAATACTCTAGAACTTGATTTGTTTCTCTGTGTTGCATGCATTGATTGATATGATAAAGGCATTTTGTTCTTATTTGCTATTGGCCAAAATAACCCACCTGTATGAGATTTTCCCTTGCTAGCCCTTTGAGCCTGAACTTAATTCTTGATAAATGACATGTGGCTTGATTGATGACTGAGCTTATATCCATTTTTCGTGACTTACCTTGATTGAGATTGAATCATTGAATGTGTTGAAAATAAAATAAAGAATTTTTGGTAAGCTCAAAAATGTTAAATTAATTATGGGATGAAAAAAAAAAGAAGTCATCTATGCCCTTAAAAAAAAAAGAAAAAAAGAGAGAGAGAGAGAGAGAGAAGGGCAAAATGAAAAAGGGTAAAGTGAAAAGCAAGAAAAAGAAAAAAAAATAAATAAAAGGTGGTTGGAAGGAATTAATTCCCGAAATTCTGTGGGAATGTTAGTGGAGCAAAACAACTGATTGAATATGTTAAAAGTGAAATAATATCAGTTTTCAATCTCTTGGTTGTTTGAGCTACTATCCAAATTTTTCTACCTATTACCCCGGCCAAGTTACAACCTGTGAAGTCCTTTTGATCAATTGATGCATGTGTTTGATTCTTCAATTTTAAGAATTTTTGAGAATATAATCAAGCATATGGTAGTGTTATAGCTTTGAGTAATTGAGTGTTCATGATACCCTTAAACACTGAGTGTTGAGTGAACATTATTTATCTGTGTGAGGGGTAATTAATGTAGACTTGTATATTTAAGAAGCTGATGGCATTATTGGAAATTCATGATATTGAGTCAGGCATGCATGGCATACTGTATCTGATATTGTCTATGATTGTCATGTTGGATTAAATGAATATTTCCTGGATTAAGTTTTTACATTGCTGGGGACAGCAACGTTTAAATCTGGGAATGGTTTGATGTGCCTCTGACAAGTGTGATTTTTCCGTGATAAAATTGACAGGAATTGAGTCATAAGAGAGTAATTTAAATACATATTTGCTAATTATATTGATTCTTTGAATGTCAATAATACTCACCTTTTAATTGTATTTTTACAGGAAAAATAAGTGAAGAATTATAAAAAGCCTGTTAATGCAATTCTACACGGGTGCAGCACACTACAAGTCCCAGAAGCATGGCGCGGACCGGCACTAAATTGGCGCAAACCCGCGCCAGTTTACGAACTTTGCAGCGAAGGCACCAAAGTGGCGCCACCTAGCGCCATAACACAGAACCTTGGCGCAACCTAGCGCCCACACATGAAGAAAATGGCGCAAGCTAGCGCCACAACAAGCCAAAAGTGCAAAAAAATCCCACGCCAACTAGCGCCCAAATTTGCAAAGAATGGCGCTAGCTAGCGCCAAATTTACAAGGAGAGTGGCGCTAGCTAGCGCCCCATACAAGGGGAAAAGGCGCGGCGCAACCTTGCGCCAATCCGGCGCCAACCGGCGCCGGTTTGCGGGACGGATACAGTTTTGGAAAGAAAATAAAACATTATAAAAGCACCTCTTATGCAACTAGGTCAAGGGACATACACAGTTTCTGAAAATATCCACAGAGAGTGTGTTTAAATCAATTAAAAACAGTCTTTGTGTTTAAATCTTAAAAATCTTTCTTTTAAGATTAAATATTTCAAAAGGGTTTTGACACGAATGTCAGGATTGTGTGGGAAATTGATTTGTAAATTTAAAATACTTGTTTTTGGTTCTTTTTGAATAAGAATTGAAATAAGGGTTTAAAATATATGAGAAAAGCGCTGTAGTAGGGAGCACTCACCAATGATCCCCACCTTTTACTCTGGATTAAGTTAAGTATTAATATATAAATCGTGAACTTAGATAATTATCAGATAAAAGTATCAATAGTTAATTCTCAATCCCTTGAGGAATTAACCCTTTAATCTCATATAGAACCCTAATTCCTTGAGGTGCCCTATATGAGATCAAGCATAACGATCGATAATTGAAACATCTACAATATGAATCATGTCTATGTCTAGATCATGTTCATACCGTCGTTCTATCCCCTTTCCGGATTAAAGACCTCAGATCCCTCTTGTTGGCCCTAATCCTCAGATTTATTATTACTTACTAGATTGATCGGATCTAATAATAACAATAACAATACGAACAGAATAGAACGAAATTCAAAAGATAAATATATTCATAAAAACTCAATCCATTGTATCAGGGGTTCACAAGGGTTCGTGACCCTAACTACAGCAAAAAGGTTCTAGCCAACCATTATCATGGCTAGAATCCAAAATTCAATTGAAAAACAAAAACTAAAAGAACTACAGAAAGGTAGAAGAAGAGATCTCTCAGAACTTCCGCCTCCGAATGATCTCAGATGTGTAGAATATCAGATGTGTTTCCTAGGGTTGCTTTATGCCCTTTTTATAGCTTGAAAATCCTCCTTTCCTTGCAACTGACAGCTGTCTCTCTCAATCCCACGCTTGGAGCGCAGGATCCACGCTCCAGGCGTGGAACTTCTGCCATTTTTGCTTTCTCCACGCTCCAAGCGTGGAGTTCCACGCTTGCAGCGTGGACTCACTGTTCTGAAGTCCCCTCCCACGCTTCAAGCGTGGATTCCTACGCTTGGAGCGTGGGGCTTCTGTCTGATTCTTCTTCTTACTCCTTTATTTGTTATTTTCCTCCTGAAAACATGAAGAATTTGAGTGAGAGAGTGTCTGACAATTTTATTCAATAATTTCACCACATATACACTTTTATATACAGTTTTAGATCTGATTTTCTGCTGTTTTTGATCTATAAAAGTATATATGCTGGGAGCATATCAAACAATTCCCAGATTTAAACATTGCTGTCCTCAGCAATAAACTGATTCAAACTTAGAACTTCGTACAGCAGCGTTTCAACACAATATCAACCAAACACTTGAAGAAACCATTATGTCATGCCTGACTGAATTCTGCAAGAATTCTGATGATGCCATCAATTCTCTGCAATTTCATGAATGTAATCTGAACATCCCTCACCAAGACAAACTATATCACTCTCACTCTTGTGTTTTCAGGGTGTCAGACATACATAACCATCACAGCTGAAACACTACCATAGGCTTGATCATATTCTCAATATCCTTAAAATTGAAGGATTCAAACACATGCATTTACTGATCAAAGGACTTTCAATGGGTTTAATTTGGCCTGGCTTAAGGTAGGAATTTTGTATGGAGAGTGGCTTCAAATGCTATGAGATTGACACTGAAAACTTATCAATTTTTGCTCCACTAACTTGCCCACAGAATTTCGGGAAGTCAATTCCTATGTTTGACCAATTTCTTCACACTGCTTCATCCGCATGTTTTTCTTTTTCCTTTTTCTTTCTCTCTTTTTCTTTTTTTTTTTTTTTTTTTCTTTTCTTTCCTTTCCAATCTGCTTAGTGTAGTGGAGCTTACCTTAGATATTTCTCTCTTTTTGAGAAAAATCAGTAGTTCAATCTCACTTAGGGTAAGTTCATCATGGATAGGTTAAGCAACAATGTGGTAATCACCAATGAATAGGTTCAAACCTCAAAGGGATAACAATGGAAGATTAATTATACAGGTGAGCTTTTATGGCCAGAGCTATTAAGAACAATTTGCCTTATCATATCAGTTAAAATGCATGCCTTGTAGAGAAACAAACCAAGTTCTAGAGTGTCAGTACAGTGAGGCCTCTCAGAAAAAAAATTTTACTGTCTAGGCTCAAACCTCAAGGCTATGATTTCAGACTAGAATTCACAGAGATATCAGGCATATCATCAATCTTAGCACATAATTTCAGACAGACGAACAATTCTAATCTCTACTCATGCCAAGTGACATCATGCCAAAACTTTCAAAGCTTAATGTACTTCCTAAGATGAATTCAATCATTTGTTTAAGGAAGCAACATCTAAATCTGAGATTTATCAATAGGCATATTCCAAACAACATACATACAGGCATATTTCAAAAAATTTTGCTGAATTTTTAAAATTGCTTAAGCTAAGACAGATATTTCAACTGAAAATGTAAGTTGGTTCGAATATCTCCCCTGAAATGAAGTGTGGTTCCACAATTGCAGCTAAAGTGCAAGAACAGGTGGGCAAGGTCATCCACCATTCCCAGATTTTAGAAATTGCTGTCCCCAGCAATAACTAAGTTCAATCGATAAGAACGGCTGCGCAATTAAAGCACACATCATTAACAATAATATATCAGCAAAACAGTGAGAGAGACCCTGAGATGTTCATATCCAAAAAGTACTTGACCCTAACAAACTCCTATTGGTCATTTAAAACAAAACACAAAATTTAACAATGTCCGAAAATAAAAAAAAATAACAACAGCCCATGATCACTCCTCCATAGTATACTGCTGGAAAGAGCTAGGAGGATCGGCTGGATCAATCCCCATCTTCAAGCACATGGCCTTCATCATGGCATGCATCTCGAGTATGATCGGAGAGTCCTCATAGAGTGGCTGACGAGCAGATGAGGATGCTGCTGATGTCTGGGATGCTGGAGGTGCCTGAGGTACTGGTGGATCCTGTGGCTCTGGAGGGGGTATAGGATTTCCCTGGCTATTGAGAAGCCATGCTGCATGTTTTTCAGATTCCTTGTAATATCCTTCCAAGGCAGGCTTTGTCATAGGCTTTTCAGCCTTTACATCCAATGGCTCATTAGCAGGAATTTCGACCCCAGCTTTAATACACAGCTGGGAGATTAAAGAGCTGTGAGCCAATAGATTATTTTCCTTGCTCTGGGTTATCATGTGGACAATCCTGTCAGATAAAATGGCAGCAATATTCAGATTTTTATCCCCCATCAGCACGTAATATAGCACAGCCCTCTCGACATTAACATCACTTTTGTTCGTAGAAGGGATAACGGTTGCATTCACAAACGTGTGCCAGCTGATAGCCTCACCAGTAAGGCTGAGCCTAGTAAATTTTTCGGGTACATTTGTGAGACCCGGCCTAAATTTCCATTCAGAGAATGGACTGGTGATCTTTTCCCGAACTTCATCAGCTATGATGGGCATTTCTTCCCGATAATATCCTTCTACCGGCTGCATCAGATTGAATAGTCGGGCAAACTCGCACTCAGCCGTAGGGTCATACGAAGTCTGGAGGAATTCTTCAATTGTCGCCGCATCAAATGGCACTTCTTTCCCCCTCACCCAACTCTTTCGGGTGGCATTGACCATGTTCTTATCAGCATTGGCAATAAATTCCCTGAGAATGCGCCCAGAACTGTCTTGTGGAAAAGTGACCAATGTCCTCCAGTGTCTCCTTTGAACCACCGAATAAATATTGTCAAAAAGTAGGAGACTCCCCAAATCGAATCCCCTTTCCTTGATGACATTTTTATTCAGCAGTTTAGTGTCATACACGTCCTGCTTTTCAGCGGACAGAAATCTTCTGGGATCAAAATTTGTGCGGGGTCTTTTTGCAGTAGACGACCCTTCTGTGCTCTTTTTCAGTCTTTTCTCCTGAAACTCAGAAAAGTTCCCAATACATGTGCACAACAAATATTATCAGCAGACAGATTCATTTCATATTATCATTCAGCTCAATTCCCAGATTTAAATTCAACCATCTCCTCAACTAAATAATTCCAACCCCATTAATCATGCCAAACAACACTTGTATCAAGACACTTTATGACCAACACAGCATTAATATCGAACAAATTGCAACTTTACAAAAAAAATAGCACCGCATATTTTCAGCAAAAGTTCAACATCATTTTACCAGCATTCAATCCCAATCTGAATAAACACATACCACATGCAATCCATTATGACTATCGAAATCATACCTCTCCTATACGTGCAAGCATCCTCACGCAATGAAAGAAAAGAAATAAGGATGTGTACCTTTTCTCCAGCCATTTTGACGGAAACTTATGCAGAAATTTAATCCTCACGTGAACAGTGGAGAAGAAAGACTATGGTGGAGATGATGGCGGTGTGGCGGTGGATAGTGGCGGTGAACAGCGACGGTATGCGGTGTGTGGTAGTGGCTGAAGAAGAAGTGGTGGTGTGTGGTAGTGGTGGTGAAAAGGGGAAGTGGAAGGGTGGAGGTGCAGTGATGCGGTGGTGTGTGATGGTGTGAAGTGGTGGTGTGGTGGCGTGAGAGAATGGGGAAAGGATGGGGAAGGAGGGAGAGGGAGATGAAGGAGAAGAGTGAGGAGGGAATGGGAAAAGGTGAGGGGAAATGGGGAGTAGGTGGAGGGGGGGGGGGAATAAAAGAAAGAAAATATGCAAGCGAGGGGGTGAGCCGCGGCGCTTGGGATTAGGGTTGCGCACTTAAAACCCTATCCACGCTGCAAGCGTGGGATTCCACGCTTGAAGCGTGGACCTACTGTCTGTTGACCTTTCAAATTCCATCCCCACGCTTCAAGCGTAGGGTTCTACGCCTGGAGCGTGGGACTACTGTCCCCTTTTGAATTTCCTGCGCTGCAAGCGTGGGTTCCCACGCTTGGAGCGTGTGACTACTGTCCTTGGCCCTTCAACTTCCTTTTCCACGCCCCAAGCGTAGGGTTCCACGCTTGGAGCGTGGGACTACTGCCTGTGTGTGGTTCCTGCGCTGCAAGCGTGGATTCCCACGCTTGAGGCGCCCAGCTTCTGTTTCAAACCTCTTTTCTACGCTCCAAGCGTAGGGTTCCACGCTTGGAGCGTGGACCCTCTGTCCCACGTTTCTTTTCTCTACTTGAAGCGCAGAGTTCTACGCTTCAAGCGTAAACTCTATGGAGCATTTTCACTTCCTTCTTTTATTCAATTTTTTTAATTTTTCTCTGGTTATCTAAAAAAAATGAAAACAAGAACAATAAAAGGATAAAAATGTTGGGTTGCCTCCCAACTAGCGCGTGTTTAACGTCCCGAGCCTGACGGTTACCTCATTTAAGTTGCAATTGAATGAAGGCGCAAAGCCACAACTTGTTTCACTACGGGTCCTCCATGGAAGAACTTCAATCTAGAGCCATTGACCTTGAAGGGTCTGTCGTCCTCCATGGAAGATATCTCCACAGTACCATATGGAAAGACCTTTTTAATCACAAAAGGTCCTGTCCACCTGGATTTCAACTTCCCTGGAAAAAGTTTCAATCGGGAGTTGTATAACAATACCTGCTGACCAGGTTCAAACTCCTTGTGTTTAAGTTTGCTATCATGATACTTCTTCGCTTTTTCTTTATAAATCCTAGAGCTTTCAAAAGCTGAATTCCTAAACTCATCAAGCTCTAATAGTTGAAACTTCCGTTTCTCAAGAGCTGCTGTGGCATCAAAGTTTAGGAATTTAATAGCCCAAAAGGCTCTATGTTCAAGCTCCACTGGTAAATGACAAGCTTTCCCGTACACAAGCTGATAGGGAGACATTCCTATCGGAGTTTTGTATGCAGTTCGGTATGCCCACAGTGCATCATCCAGTCTTTTTGACCAATCCTTTAGGGAAATACTGACAGTCTTTTCCAGGATTCGCTTCAGTTCCCTATTGGAAACTTCCACTTGGCCACTTGTCTGTGGATGATAAGGTGTAGCAACCTTATGCTTGACACCATATTTTGTTAACAGATTTTCAAACTGCTTATTGCAAAAATGAGAGCCTCCATCACTTATGATTGCTCTTGTCACTCCAAATCTGGTAAAGATATTCTTTCTTAGGAAGTTTACAACCACCTTCGCATCATTAGTAGGAAGAGCTGTTGCCTCAACCCACTTAGAAACGTAATCCACAGCTACCAAAATGTACTGGTTGGAATATGAAGATGGAAATGGTCCCATGAAATCAATCCCCCATAAATCAAATAATTCCACCTCCATAATAGTGTTTAGAGGCATTTCATCTTTTCGGGAAATGTTCCCTGTCTTTTGGCATCTTTCGCATTTTTCCACATACTCTATGGCATCTTTGAAAAGAGTAGGCCAGTAATACCCACTTTGCAATACCTTTTGGGCAGTTCTGTTTCCACCAAAATGACCACCATAATCAGAATTGTGACAATGCCATAAAATTTCCTTGATTTCCAATTCTGATACACATCTTCTCGAGATTCCATCAGCACATTGGAAATACAGGAATGGATCATCCCATATATACCTCCTCCTGGCATCATGTAAGAACTTTTTCACTTGTTGCTTTGTTAGAT
>JAVKPL010013487.1:0-72529 GCA_032173675.1 Gastrolobium villosum | reverse complement strand
GTCAGGTTATGTGGCCTTGTTCTTCCTTTGGTTCAGTACATCGTCAAACGATTGTAATACGCTGGGCACCTTGGGTGAGCCCCTGAAAATCTTCTCCATAGCTTGGAGCCATTTTGCTGCCACCATAGGATCATATTCTCCTTTAAAAGAAGGAGGTTTATGTTTTCTGAAAGCCATTAATCTTCTTTCCTCGGCTTCGTGCTCATCAACATGTTCTGCATGCGGTTGACGCACCTCAGTGTGCTGGCTATGACTACCTGAGTGGTGACTTGCTTCACCCTCATTATTACCCGCTTCGTCTTCTTCATTGTGAGTAGATGGAGTAGGCGTGGCAGTGTGAGGAGGAGGAGAGGGTTGTCGGTTCTCGGGTCTAGCACCCCTCATCGCCCTCAGCTCGTTCATCATAGCGGTCATGGCATTCCGCGTGTCCTCATTTATTTTAAGCAAGTTCTCGTTAGTACGACGACTAACTTCCAACTCCCTGTGCACAGCTGCCAGGGTTTCAACTATAGGATCCGGCTGCCCAACCGTTGCCCCACGACCACCTCGTGGCCTAACCAAAGCAGCCAAAACAGGATCTGGCTGAGCGTTTGCATTCGATGCTTCGGCGTTATTCCGGTTCCTCGTCATGACACTACACAAGTTACACCCAGAAATGAGTTGATCAGGCTCACACTAAGTGATCACAAATGCAATAATCATCAAGAGTACCAAAACAACTACAAGGCATTAAACAGCAAACACAATTTACAATAGTCCACAAGTTTCCCTACAAAACTGCTCTGATACCATAAAATGTAACACCCCGTTCTAGAACCGGTTTGTTAACATTGACTTATGATATTAAGCGCAGTTACAATCACATTGGTGCAATTAAATCCGGTTAAATTTTTCTTTTAAAGCAAGCCGAATTAAAATTACCCAATTGCGTGACCATAACCATAATGCATTGCGGAATAACATACTTAAGGCTTAATACCATACTTTCATTTCATCTATTACGGTCTCCATTTGCCCATAATATTATAGGATTTTTCATTACTTACGCGTGGGTTCAAACCGCGCTCAAATCGGAGCACCGTAGCCCAAGTTATGAGGTTTTTACGAAATGGAATGCTGAATTTCCCAGGACCCCCACGCTTCAAGCGTGGATCCCACGCTTCGAGCGTGGACAGTCAGAAGGTGGGCGCTCCAAGCGTGGATCCCACGCTCCAAGCGTGGACATTCGGGAGCAAGCACCCAAAACAGGGCAGTTTGACCTACCTGTGGTGTTTTAACCATAACTTGAGTTATACTTATCCAAATTACACAATCTTGGTCTCTATGGAAAGCTAAGAAACATATCTACAACTTCCATCAAGGCACAAGGATCCAATTCTATCGTATAGGATACGAAAATTGGACAACAAGACAGGGTATCTTTGTTTTGGATTGGTTTTCCAACCTAAAGGTCTTCTTTCACCTAATTTACATCATATAATCCTTTCAATACATGAATTCTAGTCTCTCTAGATACTCATACACTAAGAGAAGCATGCATATCATTTCATCATATATGCAAATATCTAATAATTACATCATGATTACAAGTTTCAATTACAAATCATGGGACTTAGCTACAAAACACTATGATCACTCCTTGGCTCCCATCAACAAAAGAGATACCAAAAGCATGAGCATAGGCTAAGTCCAACCAATTAAACATAGCATGCATATAACAAATGACTTTCATTTACAATCTTGTACATATGAATTACAAAATAGCATGCTTAATCAAATGACCCTAAGTCTTCCTATGTCCATTTACTTCAAGTATGGCCACTTGCCATCAGAGGCTCCTGCAGCATCCTTTCCTGAAAGGGGGTCCCCAACCACACGGGGTGAGATATACGAATATATCCAGTAAACCAGGGGTCCTTGGAGCATCTCTCCACCCCATAGTTCAATAACAGTGTAATAGCAATGACAATAATAATGCAGCAAATACATATTCATGCAAGTGTACAAAACATCTCCAGGAGAAATCCCTCGAGCTCTCGAGCTGTCCTAAGGATACTCAGATGCAAATAGTCCTACTGGCCAGCTAAACTACCAAGTATGATTTACGCATCGTCATGCAACATACCAACATAGGGAAACACCATCCTATGTCACACCAAAGCATGCAAATACGTATAACAAAGCATTACAATATTTCATTGCATTTATATACAACAACACACCATTACCCGTTCAGGGCTTGGAGGAACAATAAAGGGAATTACACCCAAGGTCCGAAGGCTTACATCAAAGCTTCCAACTAAACCTTTGTTCTTCACAACACAACATTAACTTCAAGGAGCTAACCGAGCTCCATAGCTTGCTCCAACGGTTGGTTATTCACGGTTGGTCCAAATGCCTCAATCCTAAGCATCACATGGACAATATCAACAATCAACCCAAACCAAACCATTGATTACACCAACAAGCCAAACCATAGTCAAATGCATAATTTTGTAATTTTCCAAACAAAATCATATGACTATATAAACTTATTTTCACCGATTAAATGTCATTCCTAGCATTTTTCTCAACATACTCTAGGCCTCAATCTTTCTAGAACATAGCCCATTTACTCAACTTTTCATAAACCCTAAACACTATTCATCATCTCCCTCAATCATGCATTTCTCATGAAAATAGAGTTCAAGGAGTAGAATCTTACCACCAATGGTTGCACAACCAAGGATTGGTTACTCCTCAAGCTTCCATGGAGGTAGAAGCTAACAAATCTCTCCCTTTCACCACATGGGTCGCAACTTTGGAAGGAAATATCTCAAACCACAACACTCTCCACCAAGACCCAAGCTAGGATAATGAAAGAGGGGAAGATTTGGAGTGGTTTAGGCTTTGGAATCACTCAAAACCGTCAAGGTTTGATCACCCCTAGGGTTTTCCCCCTTTCCCATTTCTCTTCTCTTTCTCTTCTTTTTCCTTTCTTCTTTCCCTTTCTTCTTTCCCTTTCCCTTTCTTCTTCTGCGCACGGGCTGGGGAGGGAAATGGTTCCTTTAAGTGACTTCTCACTTAACACAGGTTAAGTGGGTATTAGTTCATCTATCTATTCAATTCCATAAATTACCAAACTTTACCCAACAGTCTGGAATATTTTTCTAGGAATATTTCTACTTCCATTTTTATATTTCGGGCACTTTTGTCTACACCTATTTATACCCCTTAATTTTCACAGAGTACACTTTTTACCTCAAAAGTGACCCTAATTAATTTTATAAGGGAATTTACTTATTTTTACTCACTAATACAAGCTTAATTATCTAATCACATGTATTTTGCTAATTAATTATTTTGGGCTATTATATATACTAATCAAAATAGTCTATCTGCAATAGTCCCGGTCATATACATCCAACAAAGATACAAAAGTCATGCTGGTGGATGACCTGCATGATCGTGGTCATCACCTACGTCCTGAGACGGGGGCTGAGTCTCGTCGTCATCCTCAGTATCTAAAAATTCCACAGGAAGCCTTCGCAAAAGCTTCTCCATGGTGTCCATTCGCTTCTACATCATAACCATTAAACTATCCTGTTTGTCAACCATTTTCTGCTGCTGTGCAGCCTTCTCCTCTTGCTGTGCAACTGTACCCTGTCATTTTTAGGAGATAAATTAGATTACATGTTAATTGTAACTATTTCAATGTCATATATGGAGACATTATATATGACATCATTATCCCATTCACACCCCGTAATTTTATTTCTAGATATGCCACCAAATATTTAAATAAAATAAGATATGAATCCAGTTGTGGACCTCACTTGCTTGAGAGATGAATCCAGTTGCCGCTCAAGTTCTTTGGTATTTAATGGACCCAAGTCTTCACCTAGAAGGTTTCTGCAGTAAGGAACAAATGCCATGGTCTTAATGAAACACTGCTGATGCAAATGGTAAACCATTTTTGAAAAATATGAAAATGTAATAGTGGGGACTAATTAACTGACTGCAATAAAATTTTCTCAGACCTTAACCCATATACAATTAAGAGAGAAAAAGTAAAAGTCAGGTTATAAATTTTTCTAGTACTAATTTTATCAATATTTTGTATACTCTTTTATGAAATTCACCTCTGGGTCCTTTGAATAGATTAGATTCAAATCTTGATTCCAGCTTTAAATCTTCCAATCTAAAATTTCCTAGCAGTTAATAATACTTTTGGGATTGAGTTTCACTTCGACTTAAGGAGTCTAAGTCATCATCATTGAATGAAGTAGTTGTATTGGCATTTGTTAAATGGGCATCAAGATGATTACCATTAATTTGTTGGTGCACATCTTGTGAAGTTCCAAAATTATTACCATTATATTGTCCTCGTAACTTCTCCAACATGGCTTATCCTGAATTCTTGTACTTGTCTCTTTCTGAACTAATTATCTGCACAAGACCATTACCATATTAGAACAGAGCAACAGAGGCTAAAGACAATGGAAACACAAACTGGGTAGTTAAAACTCACTTGTTTTTTTTTTTTCACTGCACATTTTCAAAACTTAACAAGCCCGTTGCTATTAGAAATTTAATAAACCATATGCTATCAAGAGCATAATAAGCTATTTGCTGGCAATAAATTGACATACTTTGACAATAAACCATATGTTGATGTAAAATTGTGCCATATATTTAATTAAAAATGAATTTTTCAAATTAAATGTTAAGTAAAGAATAAACTTCACATTTAATTAGAGCATGTTGTTACCTTGCATTTAATGGAGCAGAAGCGATTAGGCTCATCTTGTAAATGTTTACCACATTCTTCACAAGCACCACCGCACTTTGGAAGTGTTGATACTTTGGTTTCTTTGGCTTGAGACTCAGGGTTTAGATCAGCAAATTTAGATCTTTTTGATAGTTTGATGTCTTTTGAAGAAGACCGAGGTTTGAGATGCACAATCTTGTCACTATTGGATTTATAACTCTGCCAAATCATGTCACCATTGTAAGAAGAAAATTCAGCTCATCAATCATTCCGTTTTTAATTAGAAAAATGAATTCAGAGCTTAGTATCAAGATGTCATAATAGGTTAGCTAAGTCATATATACCAATTAAGCAATGAGGTTCAAGCACACTACAACAATGCTTAACAACAACTACATTTCAAACCAAAAACATACATATCTTATTTCACAGCTGGCAGCCTTAGAAAATCAATGGTAACACAATTCACTCAATGGTTAGAACTTATAAAAGATACAGGATTTATGGAATCTGGAGTAAACCCTTATGCAAAAATTTAGATATTGTAAATTCATCATGGCTAATTAGAGCCACAGAATCCATCTCAACAATCAAAACTACATAAAAGTTCCAAATGTTCAATAATGGTTATCACTTATCAGAGCAAAATAAAC
Source organism: Gastrolobium villosum (assembly GCA_032173675.1). Lineage (NCBI taxonomy): Eukaryota > Viridiplantae > Streptophyta > Magnoliopsida > Fabales > Fabaceae > Gastrolobium > Gastrolobium villosum. The sequence goes on along the minus strand of JAVKPL010013487.1, from coordinate 67,126 downwards.
CAACCATAATATGTATTTATATATATAGCAGGAACCAATGGGATTGAAATTAAGAAACTGAATTGAATTTAAACAAGTATCAGATCAATTCAAATCTAATAAACAAGAGAGAACATGAATGTTTGAGCAATCAAAATACTTCTGCATGTCAGAATGGAGAACAACATCCTGATAGGAATATTTGTATATCTGAAACCTTAGAAACTTAACAATGAATTTTGCATAAAACTTGGGCCTAACAACCTATAGTTTCATGTGCGCAACTTTGATCAATGTCGATGAACCCTTATAAAAATAATAATAGATATAACCCACTTTTAGTTGGAACCGTTATTTTAAATAACAATAAAGAGTATTACAAACCAGTTATAATCTCTGCAACATGAAATAGAACAAGAGATTAAAAAAGGAAACATGATCCACTTTGTCACCTGAAAAACTTGTAACAAGTTCAGCACCATTGCATTAAAAAAAATGAGTACAAAATACACTGGCAAAACAAAGAGGCATTGTGATTCTAATTAAAAATAAAACTACTACATCAATCTTCAAAGAGATTAAACCGGAAAAAGATTCATTAAAAAAAAGGAAAAATAAATTGCATCTATAATAAATTATAACGTATAAAGGCTTGTCATCATAGCATCAGTTTGTTTATTCTAGAATATTTAACACCTAGTTTGCATCTATAATAAATTTTCAGCTATCTTCTTAATTACATTTTAGAGTTATCTAACTACTCATTTCATAAATGAACGCAAATATTTGTCCTCGGGTCAATTAAGATTTTTATTCTTTTATTTAGATGTTAAGAATTTTTTACGGGATTTTGGGGTTAAGATTTCTATTGTCTTTTACTTGGAAAAGCCAAGTCCTACTTCTAGTAATGTATGTATATTTCAGGATATTTGACAGCTTTAAATATCATTGTTAGAGTGTTTCTGTATATGAATAGATTTAATTCACATATTCAATCATGAACATTTATTTCCCACTTTGTATTCACATCAAAATTATATCTTGAAAATTCGAATACTCTCTCTCCCTCTCTCTCATATACACACACACATGCAGAGGGAGAAACTTATGGCTCAACTTTAATTTAAACCTCTTATCAACACAATTTAGTCCCATAATATCTTGATATCTTCAATATATATAAATCTTAACCAGAAAACTAGGAAGCTGCTATAAATGACCAGTTATCTGTAATTTCATTGCTCCATTTTTTTCTTATTATCTTCTAAATAAAAAATACATAAATAAAAAAATGGAATGACCATATGAAGGCATATCAAGAAACATGTTTTCATAATGCTTGAAAAATAAAGGACAACAATAAAACAAGTAATGCCAAATAAGACCCAATTTATCAGGATATCCAATATTGTAGTCCTTACATTCCAGTTTACCCAATGTGAAGTATGCTTCAAGTGCATATTACTTGGGTTACCAACCACAGAAAGTGAATTTGTGCCCCAAATTTGATGAATTTGAGAAGGGGGAGGCTTATGCTATAGTTGCTGTTGTTGATGAATTTAAGAAAATTTAAAAGCAAAAATTGACAGAAATACAAAACTAACTATTTAGCCACGGAAAACCAATGAGGATCCATGAGAACATATTTGATAGCATCCTTGCACAAGACTAATAACATACTTGGTGGACATAGGAACATTCAGCCACACACAAAATGCATTTTTTCGGCCCTTAAATCTATACATATTTTTGGTATGCATATGCAAAACATTTGGTTGTGTCACATTAACTAAGCAGGGCAACACATATATTCAACGCATTGATAAAAAGAGAAAAAAGAAGAAGTCCTCAGTCAAGAATTAAACAAAGCAAAGTAAGGTTGTACCCGATATACTCTGCGGTGGCTGAATGAGATAGGGGGTGGAAAATCTGTTCAAAGAAAAAAATGGGGCAACTAAGGTACTCAGTGCAGAGAACATAATTTGTTGGTTAAATAGCTAACACAAATAGATATATTGTACTTCCATATATTTCAAGTAATGCAATTTTGATGTAACAGCCTACGTTTTATATTAAATATATAAATATACATATATAAAATATGAAACAAAAGTTCAATCTATTTAATAGAAGTCAAAACGTCTATAATGATAAAGGCTATTTAATAAAATAAAAACTTTTCCTTATTACCTTAAGGCTAATTATAGCCACTCTATCTGTAGAGGATGAGCCACGAGTCTCCATGGTCCAAGTCATTGATTTAAGGCATTTTCCTATGATTTTATTTTATAAAAAGGAAAGAAATATTAAAAAATAGCCAACGGGATAATAAAAAGCTAAAAAAAAAGTCATCTCCACATTACATCTTAAGTCTGTACAAGAGAAAGTATCGGGCATATTTCATCAGTTATTACAACTAAGCACTGAATCTAGCCAACCAAAGCCAATGCTCAACTACATCTTCCATTTCATGATTCCTTATTAAACTAACTATACAGGATATCTAAACTGAATTATATTTTTCAATCCCCTTTTATTTACCATTCACATAATATTGCCATAAACTTCCCAACCTGGCTAGCACCTAGTTGGGATCTTTTAAGACTCTTCCTAGTTCCAGGCATGGTGCCAATATATGCTGTTGAATGAAACTCCCTATACAGAACATCAAACCATTTTTCATATACTCCATTCAGCCTATATTCAATCATATAAACCTACTTCCACTAAGCATATAACTCTTTCAGAAAAGATTGAATAGTTTGAAATTGATGCTCTAGAAAAAATTAATAGTGGAAAGAAAATATATAAAAGAAAATGCAAAATTAATGATGTGATAGTTGACAACAGAAATAATAAGATAAAAATCAATGCTTTGGAAGTACCAAATTCTCAGATGGAGCAATATCACAGTGGAACACACTAACATCAGCAAAATCATTGTGATTCATTGTGGCAAGAGAATCATCATCTTGGCGTGGCCACATAGAAGTTGACATATCTGAAGATGGAGGAACATCCGTTCCGACCTGATAGGAAACAGGTGTAGTTGGCAACAAATCCTGAACACACATAACATATGGAAATCCGGAATGTGAATGAACATCATAGGGAGAACCATAGTAGAAAATTCATTTGTGTAAGAATACAAGTAAAGTTGTGAAGGCCTATCATGAACGAATAAGAACACATGAACATACCTAAAACAATAATTGTTTAAAAGGATAGTGTAAAACTAAATAATACCTTTCAACTACCATGTAAACCCTAGCTAACCACTTGATGTTTAAAAGGATCCAGCATCATAAAACCATTAGAACACCAATCAAACAGGAGGAAACTTATACAGAGCAAATCCTGAAACATCGGTAGATAGTCAAGAACTCAAGATAATTTAAATAGCATGCTACCTACATACAAGGGGGCACTTAATTTAATAATAATTCTGGTTTAAGGGGGCACTTAATTTACCAATTTCAAACAGCCCAAGGAAAATAGAGACAGAATACATCCAATTTAAGAACAGCGAAATCCAAATCTGGCAATGTTACTTCTGACCAAAACTAGAAATGATTGATGCACATAAAAATCCAAGTTAACGAGACTAGTTCAGAAACTAAAAATGAACGAAAACAAGCAAACACTGCACTCAGGATTCGTATAAATCTGAAGGAAAAACATAGGGAAGAAGGAAAACTCAGATTCAGGGCTGAAATTCAAATGAAAATCGAATTACGAACCTAGCTTGTGGAGGAACGGAAGAAGAATCGAACAACTTTTTGAAGAAGAGAAAGCGGAGAATAGAGGAAAATTCACACCACCAATCGCATCTCTAGAGAAAGAAAAATTGAAGAGAGGAAAAAGTAAATAGGGTTTTTTTGGTGAAGGGGAAAGAAACGATACTAATGCATACCATGTTTTTTTTTTAAGAGCTCATTCCTAAATCTGGTCATGTAGCTAATGTATACTAGTCATTATTAAATTGCAACGTATTTCCGTCATTACTAATTTGTCGTGGTAAATTATCGTTTTTGGTGTAGGATCCTCACTACTATGGCGGGCAAAGGACAAATGGGGGCAAGCAGTTCCCAGATGGAATAGACAACCCGGAGGAGCACAACAACAGATGCAAATGCCATAGGGGATTCATGTGCACACAATAAATCAAGGGCCATTAGGAACCCCTTTGTCTTGGAAGTTAAGGGCGGAACCAATCCCGACTTGGTTTAAACAACCAAATGACATGAAGGCATATGATGGGAGCTCAGATCCGAAGGAGTTTGTGACAATTTTCTGAGCAGCAATGTCCACATGTGGAGATCAGACTCTTTGCTGTGTCAAACATTTCCTGTGGTTTTAAGAAAACAGGCTTTGGAGTAGCTTACGGCTTTGTCGGGTAATTCAATCGAACGTTGGGCGGATTTATCACTTCGATTTATGTAGCAGTTTGCTCATTGTGGACCCCAACCAAAACCATGCATAATTTGTGCGGAGAAAGACAAAAGCTCGGAGAAAAGTTGCGAGATTATTATGAACGGTTTCAAGCAGAAGCAAGGCAGGTCAAGGGATTAGAAAATCAAACGTATTTGTTGTTGTTCACTACTGGATTACAACCTGGAGGAATGGCGAACTCGTTAGCCAAAAAGTGTCCAGTTACAAAGTAATATTTGTTAGAAAGAATTCGGAAGTACATTGATTTAGAGGAATTTAAATCTTCTCAAAAGCAAATCAAACAAGGTTTTCGAGAAGCAACTCAAAGTCAGAGGCCAGAAAGACCAGCAAGAAGGGGGCAGTTTGACAAGAAGCGGCCTCGGTTATTAGGAGAAAGATTCAGAGAGGCGTACAAGAGGGATTTCACACCGTTGAATACATCTAGAGCTCAGATATTGAAAGAAGTAATGTCTACGGAGATGAGAAATATCCCAAGGCCGCCACCCATTCGGTCGAGCTACGCGCAAGCAGACAAAACGAAATGGTGTGAATTTCATTGGGGGCACGGGCATCATACAAATGACTGTTATAATTTGCAGAACATTATTGAACGGTTGCTCAAAGAAGGGAGATTACAGAAATATGTGAGAAGGGGAGAAGGAGATGGAAGTAATGAAGACAAATACAGGCGACCAAACCGTAGTCGGAGCCCGCCTGGAGGAAGAACCCAAGAGGCTGGTAAAAGTCAAAAGGAAAAGCAAGCATCCCCCAGCCAAATCCAGATGGGACACTTATCTATTATAGCTGGGGGGCGAGCAGGAGGAGGAGAGTCGAGTAATGCCCAAAAAAATATCTGAAAATGTGTATGGCTATTTCAGATAAGCCGCATTTCAAAGAGGAAAAAAGAAAGACGGCAAGCAAGTAGTTTTTGAGGACTTGGATGATGAGATAATAGATCCAGAGCATGATGACCCGTTAGTGATCTCAGGATTGCTAGCAAACTATCGAGTTGATAGAATGCTAGTAGATCCTGGGAGCTCGGTAGACATTATATTTTGGGCCGCGTTCAGAAGAATGGATTTGGATTATGACCAGCTGGAACCATGTAGGTCCAAGTTGCTAGCTTTCACAGGAGACAAGATTAAGCCACTGGGGTATATCCCGTTGAGGTTAACTTTGTGCAAGGCACCCACACATAAAATGGTCACCTTGTCGTTTGCAGTAGTAGATTTGAGCTAGGTGTACAATATTATTTTGGGACGACCATTCATGAAGAATTTTAAGATTTTTTTGTCGATTGATCAGTTGGATATGAAATTTGTGGCCAAAGATGAGGCAGTGGCTACGGTAAAGGAAGACCAAGTGGTTTCTCAGAGTTGTTATAATATGAGTCTATGAGTTCCGCAAGCAAGTAAGGGAGAAAAAATGATGGAGTTGTCAAGAAAAGCGAAGGAAGAAAATATACAAGGAGAAAATGAGGGAAGGAAAGAGGAACAAGTAATGGTAGTAGGGATGGATCCCCGAGATGAAGATAAAGGGGAGAAGCCGGAACCTGCCGGAGCTATGGAAGAAGTTCAATTAGGAATATCTCAGCAGCAGGTTACAAAGATAGGTTCCGAGTTGGAAGCCAAAGTGGCAGAGAGTTTGAAGGAATTGTTGAAAAAGAATGTTGATTTGTTTGCATGGAATCCCTCTGATATGCCTGGTATGGATACGACATTGTCTTGCCATCGCCTGGCAATGACTCCAGGTGTAAGGTCGGTCGCCCAGAAGAAAAGAAGATTTTGTTTAGAAAGGAGGAAGGCCATCGAAGAAAAGACACGAGAGCTGCTCGAAGCAGGGTTTATCAGAGAGATAGAATATGCTACATGGTTAGCCAATCCGGTGTTGATAAGGAAGCCAGATGGGAAGTGGAGAATGTGTACAGATTATACAGATTTGAAAAAAGTTTGTCCTAAAGACCCATTTCCACTACCAAGTATTGATCATTTGGTGGACAGTGCATTAGGGTATAAAGTGTTGTCGTTTATGGATGCGTATTCCGGGTATAATCAGATACCGTTATGGAAGGAAGATCAGGAAAAAATTGTGTTCATAACTGAGAATACAGTGTATTGTTACAATGTAACGTCGTTTGGATTAAAAAAAGCAGGAGCAACGTATATGAGAATGATGAACAAGGTGTTTAAGGAACAAATGGGTAGAATGTTGGAGGTGTATATGGATGATATGATTGTGAAGTCGGGAGATGGTAAGACGCACTTAGAAGACTTGTAGGAGGTGTTTGAGCAGGTCAAGAAGCATAATATGCGCTTGAATCCAAATAAGTGTGCTTTCGGAGTTCCAGCCGGAAAGTTCTTGGGTTTCCTTCTGACAGAAAGAGGAATTGAAGCCAACCCGGACAAATGTAGAGGAGTGATGGAAATAAAGATCCCAAAGAATATTGAAGAGGTCCAGAAGTTGAACGGACGAGTAACAACTTTGTTTAGATTTCTAGCTAAGTCGGCACATGTGTCGTTGCCATTGTCTCAAATTTTAAAAAAGGGATGTAATTTTGTATGGATGGAGGAATATGAAGCAGCATTTCAGCATTTCAAGGAAATGTTGGCTTCGCCGCCAATTCTTAGCAACCTGGAACCAGGAGAAGTGTTGTTATTATATTTGTCGGTTTCACAGGAGGCCGTTAGTTCAGTTCTTGTCTGAGAAGGAAAATATGGGAAATAGCAACCAATATACTTCATAAGAAAGGTATTACATGGAGCAGAAGCGAAATATCAACATGTAGAAAAAGTGGCATTTACACTATTGATTACAGCAAGGAGGCTTCGTCAGTATTTTCAATGTCACCAAGTAGTCGTTAGGACTAATCAGCCAATAAAGCAAATGTTGCATAAGCCGGATCTTGCAGGTCGGATGGTGGCATGGGCAGTAGAGTTATCGGAATTTGACATTCATTTTGAAGCGTGTAATGCGATCAAAGCACAAGCTTTACCCGATTTTGTGGTGGAGATGACGCATCCCAGAAGTAAGCAAGAAAATGGTTGGTGGAAGTTATGTGGATGGATCGTCCAACAAAAGAGGCAGTGGTGTAGGGATTATAATAGAAAACCCGGAAGGGGTGGCCGTAGAACACTCATTGGCATTAGAGTTTCCCACAAGTAACAATCAGGCAAAGTATGAAGCAATGATTGCCGGGCTGATTTTAGCAAAGGAGCTCGGAGCTAAGTGTCTGAGAGTGTTTATTGATTCTCAGTTGGCGACTTCGCAAATAAGCAGAGTGTATCAAGCTCGAGGGGAGATTATGATCTAATATTTAGCAAGGGTACAAGAGTTGATGAAAGAATTTAAAGAGATCTGGGTGGAGCACATTCGGAGAAACGATAATATCCGAGCAGATGTTTTGTCGAAGTTGGCAAGCACTAAAGCCACAGGAAATCTGAGGACCATTATACAACAGAGTATTCGGGCTCCGAGTGTGGTGTGGATGGTAGAGGAAGTGGATTGGAGAAGTCCAATTAAGGACTATTTGGGAAAAGGAAGAGAACCGAAGGAAAAAATGGAAGCAAGTCAGTTGAGAAGAAGAGCAGCTTGGTTTGTAATGGTAGAAGGGCAGTTGTATAGACGAGGAATAAACTCCCCTTTGTTGAAATGCATAGCTGTGCCAAACACGAAATATGTGTTAGAAGAAATACATGAGGGGATTAATGGACATCATTTAGGAGGTAAGTCGTTAGCAAGGAAAGCTATACGAGCAAGATATTTTTGGCCAACAATGGGGAAAGATGCTAAAAAACATGTACGCGGATGTGAACAGTGCCAGAAGTTTCCTAATATATATCAAGCTCCTCCAGGAGAGTTTTTCACGATTTCATCTCCATGGCCATTTTTCAAAAGGGGAATGGACCTTTTGGGTCCGTTTCCCAGAGCAGCCAGAGGAGTAAAATACTTTATAGTGGCATTTGATTATTTCACTAAGTGGATATAGGCGGAACCCGTCGCATCTATTACTGCTCGGAAGGTCCAGAAGTTTTTCATTGGGAAGATTGTGTGCATGTTTGGTATTCCAGGTATAATTATAACGGATAATAGGACACGGTTCATAGACAGAAAATTTCGACAGATAGTAGCCGACTTAGGAGTAAAGCACCAATTTGCTACAGTAGAACACCCGCAAACAAATGGGCAAGTGAAATCTGCAAATAAAATTGTGACGAACGGGTTGAAAAGAATAATGGAAGTGTGCAAAAGAAGTTGGGTTGAAGAACTAGACAATGTGTTATGGGGATATAGAACTTCAGTGCAGTCTAGTATTCAAGAAACACTGTTTAAGATGACATACAGGTTTGGTGCAATTTGCCCGAAGAGGTCTGAGAACCATCATGGAGAAGAAAATTGTTGTCAGAAGACAAAGAAGAAGAGAATAGCGAGTTAATGAAGATCGATATGTAGTTGTTGGAGGAAGAAATAGAAAAGACAGCAATGGTAGAAATGGCATCCAAGCAGCGAGCAGCGACAAGGTACAATAGAACAGTGGTCAAGCGGACATTTCAAGTAAGGGATTTGGTGCTCAGGCGGGCAAATGTTGGAAATAAGAATGCCAAATATGGTAAATTAGCAGCTAATTGTGAAGGTCCGTACCGAGTAACATCGACCACTAACACGGGAGCTTATCAGATACAGCATTTGGATGGGAAATCTATTCCACGATATTGGAATGCGAGCAAGCTCAAAAGGTATTTCAGTTGAAGAACTCGGAACTTGGTAGAGATAGGAAATAGGCAAGCATATGTAGTTGTTTGTTATTAGGGCAGTTATTATTTTGTGTTAGGAAGATTATGTTTTAGCTGTGATGGGAGGATTCTGATTTAAATTTAGTATGATATTTAGAATGTGTTAAGAATATTATGCTTTGTAGCTAATGGATATTTCGTATGTTAAATTTGAATCTAGTATAACCTTTGAATTCAATAAAGCAAGTTTTTCAGAGATGCTTATTCAATATGGACCAAAAGTCCCTTGCCGCCTTCAATGGCCTCTTGGGCACCCGTTTAATTCCTACTCAGAAGCGGGAGCAAAAGTCCCTTGCAGCCTTCAACAGCCTCTTGGGCACCCGTTGAATTCCTACTCAGAAGCGGGAGCAAAAGTCCCTTCCCGCCTTCAATGGGCTCTTGGGCACCCGTTCAGTTCCTACTCGGAACCGGGAGCAAAAGTCCCTTGCCGCCTTCAATGGCCTCTTGGGCACCCGTTAAGTTCCTTCTCAGAAACGGGAAATATCTCCATTTGGATTGTTATAAAACTTCAAAGGATTTCTTAGAGTTCCGAAAAGAGAAGTCGTTAATAAAAAATAAGCGTGCAAAAAGATTGCCAAATTGGTTTACAATTTAGACAACAGCAAATTAACAAATTAGTTGGGTCAAAGTAAAAGATAGTAGGGAAAAATGAAAGTAATTCCAAAAGCATTAACATAGCGAGTACTGGAAGATCCAACATACACAGTCATTACAAAATAAACAGACATTATAGAGAAAATAAAAACAAGTACAAAATAAAAGTGGCATCCCACTCCTTCAAGCATCTTTAGGGGTGTCCTCAGAGACAGTCTTGTCAGAAAAGGGAGTAACGCCTATGTAATCAGATGGACAGGTGGCAAGAACAGTAACATCACCTTTTTCATTATGGGCGCATAGTCGGCCATTGTCAACAAAGTTGAATGTGTCAATTTTTTCCAAGTTAGGAAGAGCAGAATCCAGGTGAAAGAACTTCACTTGGTCCACAACCCAACCGCGAATTTGATGACCAAAAGCAACATATTTGGAGTCCATGTCGTCGGTGGCTTGCTGTAAAGAGGAGACATTTTTCTTCAAGGTTTCTACTTCCAATTCTAATTCGGCTACTCGGAAGTCCGAATCCTCGAAATTTTTCTTCAATATTTTGTGTTCTTCAGTCAACTTGACATGATCCTGTTTAAGAGTGGTAAGCTCGTCAGTTGATTTTTTGGCCAATCTCTCAATTTCTTTGAGTTTGACTTGAAAGCCTTGGGCAACAAATTCGGCAGCTTCAACCCTTTCGGTCAGGCGAGCTTGTTCAGCTTTAAAATTGTTCTTAAAGAGTTGTAACTCTTTAAGTTCAGTAAGCAGTTGTTGACGTTCAACCAATGCCAAAAGCGCCATCTCATAACAGTGGGCTTCACGGAGAGAGTTATCTTGGATATCAGTAAATTTGGCAATTAATTGATCCAAAGAAAACTTATCCCATTTTTCGCGGAGCCCAGGAGTAAAGCAAGGTTGTAATTTCTTCATAAAAGGGACCTGAAAAAGGCGACGCAATCATAGAAGAAGAAGGAGTCAAGAGTTTATCAGTAGAAGAGGGATCCGGGCTAGGATCATTAATCTGAACTCGTTTCTTATGAGGGAGCTCGCCAGAATCAACAGGAGCTTCCGTATCCAGCACTATAGTGTCAGTCGGGATAGAACCCGTAGCGGAAGTAGTCGGGATAGAGGAAGGAGTAGGAGAACCTTCTTTCTCGCCAGAAGCGGAGGAGAGATCAGTACGCACAATTTTATCGCCAGACACAACAGAATCATTCTTAAGAATAGCCTTCTGTTTCTGGCGAGCAAAAAATATAAGATCCATGATTCTATCTGAAAGCAAAAGACATCAAATATAAGGTTAAATGTCGAATACCTATGACAATATAAGAAAAGTAGGTAAGTTACTTACTTAACTTCTTGCCAATCCAGTCAGGAGAGTCTTTATACCCTAGAATAGACCGAGGAATGATGGAAATATTTTGCTTGGCTAACTCAGAAGCCAGATTTTTGAACTAAGTGAAAGTTTCAGATTCGTCAGTACTCAGATTCTTAGAGTTAGTTAAAAACGCTTTGGCAGACGTAGAATAATGATGCTGGTTCCAACTGAGAAGGAATCGAGGAGCTCCGTCCTGATTCAGAAAGAAAGCAGAAGGGGAGGCAGATTGAGAAGAAGAAGAAGAGGCAGATGGTGTAGCCGAAAGAGCTTCAGGTATACAAATTTTGAAGTATTCTTCTTTGAAATTTTTCCAGTTATCTTCATATATAGTACACAAACGAAATTCGAGGCAGACCTTTAAAGAAAACCAACTATGACGAGTACTCTCTTTATCGATAGCATTTCGGAATACGGTGAATAGACATAAAAAGACCCAAAAAGAGTAGGTGAACCCAAAAGACCTACAGATTATCTCGAAAGTATGTAAGAAGCACCAGCTATTTGGATGAAGTTGAGAAGGGGCGACTTCAAGATGATTTAAGACGTCCATTTGGAACTCGATGAAAGAAATGGATACCTTGAGTTCAGAAAATAAGCATTTATAGGCAAAAAAGAAAGAATTCTCACCTTGCCCGGAGAGCGAACAGATGCATTACTCTTCTCCGGGTACAGTAACTCGGAAGGAAGTAATAATGGAGTCACGAAATAGAGGGATTGATTGTAAGGCGGTGTGAAGATTACTTGGTGGTTTTCATAAGAAGAACGAAGTTCTAGAGCTTCTTCATCAACCCATTCTAAACCTTCCACAGTAGAAGGTATTGCGAAGCGAGAAAGAGGAAGCGAACGGTACGGGCGATTCCTCGGCATGGCCTGGACGGATAGGTATCAGTAAAATTTAGTTTAGAAGAAATATTGCAAGTTAAAAAGAATAGTGAAGAATATGGGGGTTATAGTTAAATTTTTAAGCCGTCCATAACCTAAAAGGCCGATAAAGGTGCATTAAAGAAGATGAAGGTACAAAGACAAAGAAGGTCTTTGTGAAGGGAAGAAGGCAAGACATAAGTTAACGAGTTATACGCAAGGTTTTGGAGATGCAGATAGCAATTTTACATTTAATGTCAGAATTATGCAAGAAAGAAGAAATTGATACAGGTAGCAAAATAAAAGAACTTACTTGTGTAATGCGACGGAGAATAGCAATCAAAAGTGATAGTGTTGCACCAAGATCCACGGGAGAATTTCAAGAAAATGCAGAGAACCAGAAATGCGCAAGAAGAGACGAAGGATGAAGAAGGTACAAAAAGAAAGAGGAGGAAAAGGGTAAAAAGGAGTAAATGGGAAAAAAGAAAATGCAAGAGGTAAATAAAGGAGAAAAAGCAACTGTCAGTTTGAATTTCAAAAAGTAATGATGGAGGTCAGGTCACGTCCATTCAGGTGTCAAGTCGTTTCAACGATCAAGGCAATAGGCAAGTGACAAATGGCAATCAGAAGCTGAATAGGCAGGAAACATTTAATGAGGATATAGATATATAATAAAGTAAAGGAAATCGTAAGAGATAAGTTAAAAGTTGAACTCGGAGTAGAATAGTCATTAAACTCCGAGCTTGGGGGCTTAATGTTCCGGGTTCATATATCCGAGTATCATTAGCCAAGGATAATCGTTGACGGATCTCGGAAAGACCCTTACCCGGAGTAGTTAAGTTAACACGTATTAGAGCCAAAGGTCGGCCCTACCACGATTTCACGATAGTATTGATAACTACCCACGTTTAGAGTAACCACCTAAGCCAGAGCTATATATACCAAGGATAGGTGCCTAACATGGGGTAGACTTTAACCATACAGAATCCATACTGATGTTCATCCAGAACATAATGTATTTCAACTTCTTCTATGAACGTCCTTTGGAACGGGAAACCAACCAAAGAGTTTTATCCTTCTAGAGGCATTAGGAAAAGTGGCCCTTTATCACCATACCTCTTTGTCCTCTGCATCAAAAGATTAGCCCACTTAATCAATTAAGCCTTTAATCGCGAGGTTTGGAAATCGGTCACTTTTAAAAAAAAAAATGCCCCCCTAAGCCATTTGTTTTCTTACAGATGATTTACTCTTGTTCGCTGAAGCTTCCTTGGAGCAAGCGAGATTGATAACCAAAATTCCGGATTGTTTTTGCTGCTCTTATGGCCATAAGATTAACAAAGATAAAACTAGAACCTTGTTCTCCAAAAACATTCATCATGCCAGAGCTTCTGAAATCACTCTTTCCATGGGATTTTCCATAACTGCCCACTTGGGAAATTATCTTGGTATTCCTTTAATCCATGATCGAGGGAGACCTACAACCTTCTCTCATATTCTTGACTGATTGGATAGCAAGTTAAGTCCTTGGAAGAGTTTCACCCTCTCTCTTGATGGTCGCACCACTCTCGCCCAAACGGTGTTCTCCAGCATCCCCCTTTACACGATGCAATCCTACCTCCTCCTTGCTCTCACTTGCCTTGATATTGAGAGGAAAATCTGTGACTTTATTTGGGGCTCTTCTCAAGACAAAAGAAAGCTCCATGCCACTTCCTGAGATACTTTTTGCACCAAGAAGAGAGATGGGGCTCTGGGGCTCTGGCTTATGAGACCTGCAACCAGGCTACCTTCACGAAACTGGGCCACGTTCTTCTAACTCATCAAGATGCGCTCTGCGATCGTGTTCTGAAAAGCAAATACTGCATGGGGAATGACCTTCTCTCCTAACCTCGCCCAACTAGAAACTCTTCCCTGGTTTGGAAAGGGATTGTCAAATCTAGGTCCCGCGTGATGGAGGGCTATAGAATCCTTATTGGTGATGTTCGATCCACTAATTTTTTGAAGGATAAGTGGGTCCCCCACTGTGATTTACTGGCCTCCCATGCTACTATTGACATCCCCGCCAGTGTTTGTTCTTGGACTGTTGAGGAATTCATCAAGGAGGATGGAAACTGGGACTGGGACACCATTAGAATCCTTTTATCCCCTGTTGCTTATGAGAGAATTGCTAATACTCTGCCTCATTGCCGCGCCAATGTTTGTGACAGAGTTATCTTAACTCCTTCCGACGATGGTGCCTTCTCAACTAAGTCTGCTTATGAGTTGGTGGTCTTTCTCCCATCCACAATTTGAGTTGGGATTGTTTATGGAGCTGGAATGGCCCCCGGCGCATTAAATCCTTCCTTTGGCTTCTTAAAGGTAATAACCTCCTCACTGATTCTAGAAGATTGCAATGGCATTTGTCTAGTTGTTCCCTTTGTCGCAGGTGCCACAATCATCATGAAGATACCCTCCATGTTTTCCATGACTGTCCCTGGAGCCATGAAGTTTGGGACACTGTTCTTGGTCCTTCTTTGAATTCCTTTTTTTTTCGCCTTCCCCTTGACAGGTTGGACATCAATCTCCATCATCCTGATTAACCTTTGTTGGATCAGCTTTGGAGCCTTCAGTTTGGTGTCATCTGTTAGAAAATGAGGGAAGCCAAAATCAAACACATTTTTAATGGTATCAACACCCAAGTTATTGACCTTATCTACTTTGCCAATGGCTACGCCCTTAATTTTATAGATGTACAATGTCTCCTTTGTTCGTCTGGTCTTGCCTCTTCCTAAAAATCTGTCAGGCTTATCAGTTCGATCTATCCTGCAGACAGCTGGATCAAAGTCAACGTTGATGGCTCTAGTACCAATGGTGAAATGAATTCTAGTTGTGGCAGGGTCCTTATAGACGCTTCTGGCCGGTGGATCCTTAGCTTCCATCGTAGACTGGCTTTTGGGACCTCGATAAACGCCGAGCTCAGATGTTTCCTTACAGGCATCGAGGTCGCTTGGAAAGCTGACTACAGGCATGTTTGGTTCGAGGGAGACTCCCTTGTTGCGGTCAACTTTACCATTAACAGTTGCCAAGAGCATCAACCCTTGGCTTATTAGATATTAGGTATAAGGGTAGTTTTGTATTTCAATGATACTCTAGATCTTTATCTTTTATGTTATGCTCTTCTATATAAGAGCTCACATATTGTACAAATTAATAACCTAATCAATGAAATCAATATTTTCCATTTACTCTCTTTTACCTTCTAATATGGTATCAGAGCATCTTTATCCTTCATGAATGGAGATTCCGCTGCAATCATTATTTTTTTGTTTCCTTTCTTTCGGATCTGATCCCGATCTGTGAATTTTTTTTTATAGCTACTCTTTCTCCTTTATTTTTCTATGTCCATTTTCACACTCAAATCTCAATAGAGTTTCGTTTCGTTGGTTTGTTCATGGCTTCTCCTTTTATTTCATTCTCAGCTTCCATTTCCAACACGTCAACTACTCTCCTCCCTTGTCGCCGCTTCAATGCATTCCCTCGCCGGAGACCCTCATCCTCCTCTCTCCCATAGATTTTTTTGTATTTTCCAGATCCAGTGGCTTTTCATCCAGATCCATGTCTTTTTTTTTCCTCTTTTTATATTGGGTTTCTCTCTTAACTCTGAGTTTGTGAACATCAAAACAATGGTGGATCTTCAAACCATTTGCTGCATTTTTTTTTCCTTTCAGATCTGTTTCATTTGATTTTTATTTTTTGCATTTTTCGTTTTCCATCATCCCTGTTCTCAGATCGTTTCAGATATCATCCATCTCATTTTTCTTCTTTCATCTCTGCGTTTTTTTTTTTTTAGATTGTTTCAGAGTTGTTCCAGATTGGTTCACATTTTAGATCTGTGTTTTTATTTATTTATCTGCTCCGGAAGTGTTTCTCTTCTTCATCGTGTCTCCTTCTCCGGTCATCATTTCCGGTCGCATTTTTTTCCAGTCACAGTCTCCTTCTCCGACCGTCTCTGTCGTTCCAGATCGTTGAAGTTGAAGTTTTCTTATCTGTGTTTTCTTCTTCTCCGGCCGCTCCTCGGTCGTGTTTATTTTCTATTATTTTTTTCTGATCTGTTCCAGATCTGTCTATTTGTTTTCTTTCTCTTCTCATTTTGCAGGTTTGTGAAGATTCCTGAAGCCCATGGATGTTTTTGCAACACTGCTATTATTTTTGGTTTTTAATTTTTTTGATGTATTGTTGTTGGCTCGTACTCTGGCCAGTTTAACCATGTCATTTGCCGATGTCCATTCCGGCACCATGTCATTTGTCGATGAGGCAGTATTGATTTTGCTGACGCTCATTCCAGCACACTAAAGATTTTGGTGATTGTGCTGAAGCTCATTCCAGCACACTAAAGTTTTTGGTTCCTCCTTCAGGATTTTTATTTTTTTATTTTTATTTTGCTATTATATTTTCTTGATTTTTCTTGTTCAAGATGGAAGTTCTCTTTGTTCACTCTCCATCTTGAGCGGGAGTATTAGATATTAGGTATAAGGGTAGTTTTGTATTTCAATGATACTCTAGATCTTTATCTTTTCTGCTATACTCTTCTATGTAAAAGCTCACGTATTGTATAAATTAATAACCTAATCAATGAAATTAATATTTTCGATTTACTCTCTTTTTGCTCCTATTGTCAACAATATCAGGAGACTCCTTGCTCAAGATTGGCAAACCCTTGTCACGCACACCCATCGTGAGGGAAACATAGTCGCTTATTCCCACAATTGTAATGACTGGGAACTCCACATTTTGCATGTTCCACCTTCGGATTGTAGGGCTCTCCTTGATAGGGACTCCATGGGCACCTGTTGCCCTAGATTCGGCTATAGCTAGTTTGTTCTAATTTTCCCCCGTCTTCAAGAAAAAAAAAAAAAAACAATAAGCACTTAAGCAGTCGTAATAAAATCTCAAATAACAAATAACGTAAACGCTGAAAATCGAGGTAAGTAGTTCAATCGACAATATTTACAGTTTTACATTATCAGTTCCTCAAGTTGTACTACGACTTTCAAGTTGGCAATAAGCAAAATTAAGTTACACAAAAATTATACCTCGTCCAAGTACCACCGGGAAAAAAAAGCATAGAAAGAAGTAATAGGTATCCATCAATATTTCTCTCTTCTTGTAATGATATCAAGATTGTTACGAAGTCATCAATAATAATGAATACATAAATAATTAAATATTGTACTTCTTATAAAGGGCAGATAAGACGGATGCTTCTTAACATCTTGATTAATTTGAACGGCTTAAAAACAAAGATATTAAATAAATGAATAAAATTGGATTAATAAATAAGATAAATATAAAATATACAAAAGGGGAGAAATCTTTTTTTTTTGGTAATCAAAGGGGATAAATCTTTTAACTTCAGTATAAGAAATAAAATTCTTATTCCCCATCTAACGGTTGTTATTTATTTGAAATTAATTATTAATTAATTGATAAAACTCAATAAAATATAACCGTTAAATGGACGAAAATCAACAGTTAAGATGAAAGATAAATCTTCTAAATCTGACACCGGAGTGAAAAATATCTCCTATACATAGAATATTCATTAAAAAAAATTATGAACTCACAAGATTACTGTATTGATGATCATTTAATGAAAATTATAAACTTTAAGACAATTCACATGACTTAACTGTAATATGAATTTCTTCCATGAAGGAGACAAGGAATTTGAATGAACGAGTTCTTTCTCTTATGTGAATTGCTTCTATATATAGATTTCTAACAAATTCCAAGCACATTCCTCGTATTTCCACCGGTAATACAAGTAGTATAGTAAGCTCACCATTAGGCATTACTCTTCCTAATAGCTTCCACAAAGGTGTCAAAAAGAATAATCTCTTTATAAGGATTAATTTTAGACATAATTTTCCAAGCTTGTTATGGTAGTAAGGTAATATTAACATGTACTAGATCTTTAAAACTAATACCCACGTCCTTCCTGTTCATCGTCAGGTTTACCCAACTTTACAATCAAAGACAAGCATGCCTGACGTCTTTCACCAAAATCTGATGCATGGGCACATGGGGAGAAACCAAACATCTATGAGAATCCAAAACTATTCATGGCATATGCTAGAACGGCTATGTTTTCATAAATCAGCAACATCTCGTAAAACAATTCAATCAAATAAATACCTAGACAAAACCAATGATCAATACCATCAACGATCATGATATAAGAATTTAGGAACAATATCAGAATTTTGCATTTGTCAAACAATTAAAAAACTAGGGTTGCATTTGGCCCATACTTTTTGAGAGCTTATTATCCACTTGGGTTGAATTCCCAAACCTAAATTAGATGGACAAGGGGCAAAAATTAACTTAAAACACGGAAAGTAATGTCTATCAAAATCCTATAATTCAAAGAATGTAGGTAAAATAATCAATATTGTCAAAGCCTAATAAACTAGATCATGTACTACCAACTCAATCCAAAATTAAATAAATTCAAAAGACTACCAAAAAAAACTCCTTGAAACCCTTTTGACTGACTCAAAAGTCAATAATCCCGCAAAAAGAAAACAAGATCCCGATTAAATCTGGAGCTACATAAGGCCCAGAAGCAAATAAAAGCTCATTGAGCCCAGAAAAAATGGCCCATACGTTATGCAATAAATATCTCTACCACTACAACTGAGATTATTTCACTCATTCAATGACAATGAGCCAAGCTGATCACCAACTTCAGAACCTGATGCGGCTTCACGAAGGACTTGCATTGCCTCAGACACCTTTATCTTCAAATCTTCGGGAGATTCAATCAGATGAATTACCTCTGACTGATCCATTTCCAGCAACATTCCTGTCACCTTTGCTGTTTGATGGCTTGGTGTAAGACGGTCCACAAGCGGATATAGATGTTCACCCAGCATCTGTTAGTTTGAACCCGACATATACAAAGAAAGTTACATTATTTCCCATACCATGATTGTTATAAATTCTTAATAGTCATGAAATTGGTAATTACAAATTAAATTATCTGCATATAGAATTGCAACCTAAACAACAGCTCACATACATATGACAATACAAACTTTTACATACCAGACGCTGATTATCTGGGGTAGCAGAAGCCAAAGCAGAAGCAAGTGTGTTTGACAATGCACCAGGACCCTGATTATCAATCGGAGTTGCAGCAACTCCTGTGCTGTCAAAGGGAAATGGCATCATAGGACCTGCTAGACCTTGGGGAGCTATTGATGGATCCATGCCATTTCGACCATTCCCAATATATCTATACCCTTGGTTGGAGTTACGATATAGCATCTGGTTTTAAAATTTGAAGTTTTCAACTGTGATAATATAACTAGGAATATTATGAATAAAACAAATTGCAGCTTATATTTAAGGAATAATTACATGGTTCTGCTGCACTTGTTGTTGCATGTTTCCAACTCGTCGAACATTCATCCTCTGCCCAGGCTGACCCTGTCTCTGAAGATGGTATGGCATAATGAAATTTGGAGCAACACCGGGTCGCATACTTGGCATGAGTTGCTGCTGGAAACCATATCCTACTGGCTGAGGTGGCATGAGACCAGGTGTACCTTGACCAAAATACATTTGTTGAGGGGCAAGTCTTGGTGCCCCTGGATGATATCCAGGAATTCCTACAGGAAGAGGTGCAATTCCACCCGGTGTTTGCATTTGAGAAAACTGAGCCTGCAGAAAAGCCAATATGTGATACTCTCAATTGAGTTTATGGAAAATATATGAATATAAAGTAAACATGACTAAGTTAATTTAGGCTACAAAACTAGAAAAATGAAAATAAGCAAGTTTTTGGATGAATATGAAATGACAATCTGGAAAGGAAATGCAAAAATAGCAGATTCAAATATCCCATGTCCAATTCAATTTTACAAAAAAAAAAAAAAAAAAAAAAAAAAAAAAAAAAAAGGAGAAATAGATATAATGAGACGCTATAAGTACCATGTATATAAATAAGAAATAAGAAATGAATGTTTCAATCCACCCACTTAACCTTAAGCTACATATGCTTATGAAGGAAGTAGTCTGGATTTACATAACTGGTTTATCCCTGATTCAATCTGAAGAATGATTTAAATCATATATGAACAATGGGATAAAAGACGAGCATCACCTGCAACTGAGCCTTTCTCTCTTCTTTGCGCTGGGCCACAGCAACATACAGACGCTTCGGTCCAATCATCTTTCCATTCATTTCCCTCAACTGAACAAAATATAATACAAAGATCAAGCATCCAATAAAAAAGGGATATATTTAACTCAGGCGAGCCTTTTGGAAAAAAAAGGCTAATGACTTACAGCTTTACTTGCTTCCTCAGGAGTAGAAAAGGCAACAAAACCAGAACCCTTGCTATGGCCATGTGAATCAAGCATCACCTGAAGAATCATAAAACTGCAATATATTACTTTGGCTTACTCAAACAATAATGATGAAATGAAGTCAGTCATAACACAAATGGATGTTTTGGGTCACACAATCATGGACAGTCCACCCACTTGCCCATGCACAAGAACACAAGAAGAGCAGAGAGACAAATATACAAGGAGAAATTTTGATGTACCTTGCAAGATGTTATTGTTCCAAAATCAGAAAATAGCTCCTTTAATTTTTCATCATTAATGCTATCATCAAGGTTTTTCAGGTATAAATTAGCACCTTGTAATTTTTCATATCTGCTTATTCTTTCCTGTTCAAATTTAGCTTTCAATTCTGCCTCTCTTTCAACTTTTCTCTGAGCCCTCCCAACAAATAAAACATTTTCAGCATTGATCATTGTTCCGTTTAACTTCTCAACTGCAGCAGCTGCTGAGTCTGGACTTTGGAAATTCACAAAACCAAAACATCTAGATTTCCCATTCATGTCTTTCATGACCACGGAACTAGTTATTGTACCATAGGGGCTAAAGAGCTGCCCAAGGTCCTCATCAGTATAAGTTTCAGAGAAGTTTTTCACATACACATTAGTGAACTTTGGTGATCCATTTACTAGAGCCCTTTCCTGGCGTGGAACAAAGAGTCCAACATAGACCTTTTTATCATTGATCAACATGCCATTTAACTTTTCGATGGCATTCTGTGCAGACTCATCATTGTCAAACTGTACAAAACCATACCCTTTTGATTGACCACTACCATCAACAGCTACCTTACAAGAAAGTACAGTTCCAAAGGCAGCAAAAGTGTCATTCAATGCCTTGTTATCTATTAATGTGTCCAGGTTCTTGATGAACACATTTCCATATCCACTTTTCCGAAGGCTAGGATCTCGATGAGAATACATAATACGAATGGGTTTTCCATTCAGAGGAGTGAAGTTCAGATGTTCCATAGCGTTAGCCGCTGCAATATAAATGCCAAAATCAGAGAGGCAACGATAGGACCAATAATGCATTTTCATATTAAATCAACAAATTGAACAAATTTTCCATTCTGTAAGATGAATGCATTAAGATCTCCTACAAACTACCCAAGCCCTCACCTCATCCCTAGTGGCTTACTTAAATTATTAATAAATATAAATATAACAATGGTCGAGTGAACAACTTTTTCCACCTGAATGTAATTCAAACATTGTAATGTATATTATAAAACTATGAAGAGATGCCCGCAGAACCCAAGTGGCAAAGATTAGGCTAAAATGGTACACTACACCATAGAGCTGTAAGAAAATAGTACAAAAAAATATGAAAAACTTAAGTCATTCTGAAAATCATGAGTGAATCCAACAAAGCCCTTTATAATAATAATAATAATAATAATATTGTGGGGCAAAAAAAGGAGAAAACATTACAGGCATTATAATTGAATAAAAAGAGACAGATAGAGAAATACCCAACAATTCCTCCCAACCAACCAATAAAACCAAAATTCACAAAAATTATTATATTGCAAATGAATCAGCCCAGCAGTAAAGTCAAATAATTTTTTTTAAAAAAAATATTAAATAAAAATATATTCATTCAACATAAAAACACCAAACCTGAAGGCCAGACAGAAGACGACTTCATCAATCGTGAGATCAAACCACTAATCTCAATAGAAAAATTTCACCAAATAATCAAATGCAGAACTCAAAATAAACAAAAAAACAAAAACAATCAATTACTCAACTAACAATTGAAACAAAAAGAAAAAGGAGTTTTAAGTGATGATGAATGATATTACAAACCATCGTGAGCATTGGAAAAGTTGACATAAGCGTAACCAAGAGAGGATCGCCTTGTCTGATCCCTGCAAACCCTAATAGAAACCACCTGAGCCACCTGGTTGAATAGATCATAGAGTTGTCCCTCATTCACATTTCCCTCAAGATCACCAACGTACAGAGACGAATTCGAAAATTGACCCCCGGCAACTGTCGTCTCCGTCGCCGCCGCAGGAACCGCCGCTGCCATTTGCTTTCCCAACAAGAAAACTAATAGGATGACAAAAAAGTGAAATGAGAGAAAAATAAAAAGTGAGGATACGAAGAAAACAGAGCAGTGTTGTTGTTAGGGTTTTTCTTTCCTCGGAAATTGGAAATCGGGGATTTTATTTAATATTTTATAATTTTGGGAAATTTTTTGTTTCCCTCTTTGGAGTTATTTAATGTGGACCGGGACCATCATTTTTAGGTGGTCCCTTAGTGTAAATAAGAGGGTAAAATGAGAAAAGTGGAAAAATAATAGAAATAAAAAAGGAAACAGAAAATTAATGTTGTGAGAGAGAGCACCAAAAGATTCAGTGGTCCTGGAGCATATTAAGGGAGCACCAAAAGATTCAGTGGTCCTGGAGCATATTAAATTCCCCCCCTCTTTGGTGTCTCCGAATAGAGAACACAACAACACAAAGGAGGTTGCGTGAACTCGGAGGGAAATATTTATGTTAGTTACAAAAAAAATGAGGAATCACTATCATGTTTGTATGTATGAAAAGGAGAGAAAAATATTTTTTTATCAAGTATCACGTGTTGAATAGCAGACTATGAAGCACCGACACTTCAAAAATCTTGATGTGTCATGTCCGTCACTTCCCGACATTCTCCGACACTCGGACACTCCCCGACACTCCAACATGTGTTATAGAAATTCAAAAAAAAGGTTTAAAGGTTACGTTACGTTGAGTTTTTTGTTCCAACTATTAGATTCGTACGATTACTATTTTATTGAGTTTAATATAAATATTTGGGATATCTTATGTTACTTTGCAAAATGTATGAATATTATAAATTTATATTCATTTTTTTGTTAAATTATTGAATATTAAATATAATATACACTATATAAATTAAAATTATTATTTAATATCAAAACGTGTCCTAACGTGTCGAAATTTAATATTTTTTAGAATTAACGAGTCCAAGTGTCGTGTCGTATCGTGTCACGCGTCCCGAGTCAGTATCGGTGCTACATAGATAGCAGATGTACCTATTACAGATATACTGAAGATGATCTCCTAGGGGTAGCCCTATCTTGCACTGACATCAATACGGAACACGGAATATGACACGACACACACTCTGACACGTTAATTTTAAAAAAAAAAAATATATTAAATTTTGACATATTAGAACATGTTTTGATATTAGGTAATATTTTTAATTTTTGTAATGTATATTATATTTTATATTTAATAATTTAACAAAAAAATAAAGTTGAACTTATAATACCCATCAATTTTGCAAAGAAACATAAGATATATCAAATGTTTATATTAAACTCAATAAAATAGTAATCATAATCCAACGAATTTAATAGTTGGAACTCAAAATGCAATGCAACGTGATCTTTGAACTTTTTTGAGTCTTTGCAACGAGTATTGGAGTGTCGAGAAGTGTCGGAGTGTCAGGAAGTGTCGGGCACGATACGTCAGGAATTTTAAAGTGTCGGTGCTTCATAGGGGCAGCGAGCGTAGGGTTTGTATATGGGGAAAAGTTTAAATAACCGCTTTCTCTTATGATTTATACTCCCTTTTTTATCATTTATATGTTTATATTTTTTTCATCTAAATTTATCTTTACAATATGTCTATTTTACTCTATCATAAAATCTATTTTAAAATTAAAGTTAAAAAACTTAAAAAATAAAATTAAAATTTATTTAGTAATTATATAAAGATATTATGATGAATTTGAAGAAGCAAATATAAAATCATATATTATTATGATAAGTTATTAGAATAAAAATTATAAATATAAATTTACCATAAGGGTAAAATTGTAACATAAATATGAAGACTCCAAAATGTTGACATATATGAAGTAATCTTCTCCTAGAAACTTTTAGTTTTTAGAACTTTTTTTCATTACAAATTTTTTTTATATTAAGAATTTTTATAAAATTATGTTTGATTAAGTTTCTACTTTTAAGGAAGAAAAGAAGCTAAAAATAAAACATGACAAATGAGTACGTATTTATTATCATTTTAAAATACATCTTTCAAAGTGTGACATAAAATAATCTCTTTCAAGTTGATCCATGTATTTATTTTATTTTATTTTTGGTAAATGTTGATCCATGTATTGAGTGGTACATGAAACTCTTGTTTGGTATATGAGTATATTTCACATTTTTATAGGAAAAGTTCATATACACCATGTGGTTTTACTCTTTTATCACTTACACTCCTATATTTTTTTCTTATGAATTACCCCCAATGATTTTATTCCATCCAAGTCCACCTTTAACACCATTAGTAATTGAACTAACTAATACACTTAAAACACACATCATTAAAACATTTAATAGCATAAAACACACTTCATACATTAGATTATCTAATTACAACAATTCAAACACACATTACCATACTCTAGAATACACAATCACATATAGTCAGTCTCAATTACAAAAGTAACACCTAACTTTTGTAGCTTACAACCTCATCCTATTTTATAGGATAATAACAGTATCCCTAGCACAAATATAAATTCACACCAATGTTCAATCAACAACTAAGATATAATACCATATATATGTCAATGCAAAGTTCAACAACTCAACCAAGCCATTCCCTAGGTCATCTGTCGTCACAGGAATGCTCAATCAAACCATTTCCCAGGCCATTGGCCGTCACGGGAATGCTGACATCAATATCTTGACTAGAGATCCAATCGAATAAACAACTTAAAATAAGTTATCACACCATTATGCATCCAACATTCAATCAAGACAACCACAAAGTCTCGTTTAAAATCATTATGAGTTCCACGAATTACCACCATTCAAATAAATATTAATGTCATATTCCATAGTTATATGCATGTCATACCTTATTGGCTTACTTCATATATAACTCTAATCAAGATTACTTTATTAAGGATTCTTATTCCCATACAGTCTTTTACATTTAAGGATGTTATCTGAATGTATCCTAGTGTTTACCATAATAAATGCAATCGTCGTAATTAAGAATGAGTCGGCCAAACTCATACTCATGTCTAGCAAGGCATTATCATGTCAAACACTAGGAACCACAAACAAGAAACGTCCTCAATCTATCATACCATGATTTTTCCTTAGAAAGTGCTATGATGCCATAAAATATAACACCTCATTCGCGACCGATTTGTAATCTTACTTTATGGTATTAAGTGCATCTAATTAATCAAATAATGCGGAAGCTATTGAAATAAATTGTCAATTAAACTTATGTGAATACGTGAATAAAATTTTTTCGTTCTTTATTAAATTGTAATCATTATTTGCATGTTAAGTCAATCGCATATTATGTATGATTTATTCAACTTTAATACTTACGAATTACATATATGCGTACTTACACATTTCATAATCTATATCTTACAATAAGACATTTTTAAACTTAATATCCCCTCTTAAATCATACAATTCTTGATATCTATATTATCGAAATACCTTTATATTTTTAATGTTTAACCATAATTAGCACTTCATTACTTATATTCTACATTTCATACAATCGTTACCCATTTCATTCTTGGTTAACTCCTTATAAATTTTAACATTTTCTTTCTAAGTAACCTATCTATATATGTCCATATTCCCCATAGATTCCATACAACACCTAATAGACCTTTATTTATATATATGTATAACCTAAGTGATGTGCCTTCAGCACATAAGTAAATTCAAGCCAAAAAGAGAAAGATAATGAGCTATTCCTCAGTAAAAAGGCAACATTTCTTGTTATATTTCTTAAATTCCAATTTTAGGAGTGTTCAATTGATGTTATGCTCAGTTTGTAGAAAAAGCAAACAAATCTGGAAGCAAAATGAGGATTTGCCAAAGTGAAGACCCACGCTCACAGCGTGGATGTCATGCTGGTGGCGTGGGAGTCCAGAAGCATCCACGCTCACAGCGTGGAACTGACGCTAATGGCGTGGAAGATCAGAGGCATCCACGCTCATAGCGTGGAACTGACGCTGATGGCGTGGGAGTTCAGAAGCATCCACGCTCACAGCGTGGAACTGACGCTTAGAGCGTCAGTTGCGGAAACCACAGCCGTGTTTTTCAAGGGCAAAAATGGAAAAAGAAGGGGAAAAAAGTATCATAAATGAGGAATTAGGTCATGAGCAAAGGGACACCACATTTTCTGACCTACGAAAAGAACCGTCGTTGCGGAGAGAGCTCTTCTTCATTCTTCGTTCTTCGTTCATCATTTTGTAATTTACAATTCTTGTTGAATATTATTTGAGACCAGTCATGACTATGGTTGGCTAGATCTTTTTATTGTGGTAAGAGTCACAACCCTGAATGTGAACCCCTTGTAGTTTGGATTTAATTTTCATGTGTTTATCTATTTGAATCTATTTTCCTTCGTTCTTCATCTCTTCGTTCTTTTAGATCTGATCATTCTAACAGATCGCTAGGGTTAGGATTCGCAATAGGAATATTGGGATCCTAATTCCTGACAAGGAGGAAAATAACTTTTCATGTATGCACTAGGGATAGGCTACATGAATCGCAAACGTGAAAGATTCACTGATTTATGTGTTTAACCCGAAAAGGAATCACTAAGGGATTAGGGTTCTAATAGGGTTAATAAGGTTAAGATCACTAAGATATTAGGGCTTAACCAATAAAATAAAAGATGGTGAATCGTTTGATCAATGGGTAAATCGCATGTAAATCTAGATTCAGATTACAAGGTGGGGATCAAACAGGTGTTTTTACTATTACTGCAATATTTTTGTAATTGTTTTTCAAACCTAATTTTATGCAACTTTGTTCATCTATTTTTATAAAACCTTAAAAATACGCAATTTACTTTTCAATTTACTTTTTGTTTTAAATCAACATCAATTGCCACCTCTCTTGATCCGTTCAACTTAAGGGGACTAGTTATTGTAGTACTTGGTCTACAATCCCTGTGGAGACGATACTTTACTTTATCACTTTATTACTTTGAACAATCGATAATCTTGTCGAGTTCGCAACAGTACGCATTATGCACGTCTGCAACGTACTAACAAGATATATAAGGCCTTCCCTCATACCCTATATATATAGGACTTTACTTTTCTCCAGTTGTTTGACGTCCAGCAAAAAGATTCAAGGAATCATAATCATACAAAGGTTGGTGAAAGTATTAAATGCAGGAAATCATAATTAATCAACAGTGTAAGATTTATTGTTGGACATCCAGCAGTCCGAGAAATGATTTTTCCATATATATATATATATATATATATATATATATATATATATATATATATATATATATATATATATATATATATATATATATATATAGGATATGATCCTTTGACATCGGTGTCAAACTAAAAAGTTTGACATCAAATCCTGACCATTGATTTCTACCTATAAATGGTTATAATTTATTGGAAATTTCTAATTAACTAATAAGTGTGACCCAATAAATTATAACCGTCATATTAGAAGAAATTAACGGTTAGGATTTAGTTTCGGACTTTTTAGTTTTGACACTGGTATCAAATGATCATGACATATATATATATATATATATATATATATATATATATATATATATTTATATATATATGATAGGATCCTTTAACATCAGTGTCAAACTAAAAAGTTTGACATCAAATACTGACCATTGATTTCTACCTATCAATGGTTATGATTTATTGGAAATTTCTAATTAACTAATAAGTATGACCCAATAAATTATAATCGTCATATTAGAAGAAATTAACGGTTAGGATTTAGTTTCAAACTTTTTAGTTTTGACACCTGTATCAAATGATCATGACCTATATATATATATATATATATATATATATATATATATATATATATATATATTTTTGAATATAAAAAAGTATAAGAAATCATAAAAAAAAATTGTCTATAGGAATCGTTTCTCAAAATATAATATTAATATTGAATTGTATAGATTAGAGGAGAAAGATAAAAGAGACCTTAATTTGCACATTGATGTTGGGGCCAGTGCTCTTTGTCTGCTTTTTTTTGTAGTTAATGTGATTTCCTTCGTTTTGTCAAATCTAACTCCAAACATAAAATAAGGATAAAATGGACAAGTTAGTTTAATTACTAATAGTGTTAAAGGTGAATTTGGATGAAATAAAACCACATGGGGTAATTGATAAGAAAAAAATATAGTGATATAAGTGATAAGAGAGTAAATCACACAGGGTTTATGAACTTTTCCCTTTTTTGGGGGGAAATTTATCCCACATTTACTTAATCATGAAACATTGTTTAACTTTTTTTTTTTAAATTTTAGCTTAAAAATAACTATTAGCTTAAAAAAAGTGTCAAACATATTTTATACATATTGCTTATCACGTGTACAAATTATTTCATATTAATTAAACATTTTATTTTTATTTTTTTGGTAAGCAAACATTTTTTTAGCTATGATGTTGAATCAGCCATATACCTATCTTGGTGACATACACTAATAAAATAATAAAGAAAAATACTGCAAACATTCTAGAGAATGTGACTATGACGTTAGAAATTATCAATAAAGAAAATGAATAGAAACATTTAAAATAATAAATAAAAAGGTTAAGGTAACATGGCATAAGAAAGAAAGGAAAAGAAAAAAAAGATAAATGAAATGAAAGCTGGTGTCACTGAAAAAATAAAATATGGTGGTTTTGCAATAGGAACAACAGGCATCACACACTGACTACACTCCTAGTACTCATCAAACATTGAACCTCAGTCACTGTGAAGCACATAACTGAGATAGATAACAATACCCTATTTTTCCTTAAAAATCCTGAAACTCCACTTTTACACATTCTCTCTTTCTCTCGCTCTCTCTCTCTCTCTTTTCCTTAGCTATTAACAGAGTGAGGTAAAAAGGGTTTCTACCGAAGATGGTAGTGGAAGTAGCGGTGGTGGAAACCTAATAAGGAAGGTTGAGTTTGGGGTATTGGGTTCAAGGAATCATGTGCTTCCCATAGTTAGCAATTAGTTTCTTCCTCAATGTGGACCCTTCAACTTTTCAGCTTCTTTAGAATTCAGCTAATCTTCCAATGGAGGGTGTAACACCCCGTTCATGATTGATTTGTTTGAAAGTTAAAATTAGTTTTACTTGACGTTTAAGCAACATGCTCATAAGAGTGAAAAACAAAAAAAATCAATCTTTGTTAATATTTGCATAACCCGTAACTCATTTTCGGTCCTCATTAGTGCCTTAGGATCTACCCGTTAAAACACATAGGACTTAGGATTACCTTTGATCACTTGAAGAACTCAAAGTGTATGAAGTCCTCTAACGTTGATCCACACGGTTGTCTCTTGATCGCTTGTGAGAACTCTTTCTCATTGATCCCTCATTTTCCTTGGTAGCTTGCTAGCCGAACGCAAGGTGGAGGCTATCAAGTGTTTGGGTAAATTCTCTCAAGACAATGATGGTGCCTTGAGGTTAGGGGAGGGGGAAACAATGGGAGACAAGAAGATGATGGTAGGTGGCCAAGAACTAGGTTTTTCTTGATCCTTAATGTGTTCTGCGAAAATCATGATTGGAAGAGCATGCATAAGCATATCATAGGTGCCAATTTTCTTGTGATTTATCAGGATTAGAATCCTAATTGAATCACACTAAATCATCCCTAAATCCCTTAAGATATGGATATTCTCTTAAGATATTCTTTTATCATGAAGTTGGAGAACAATTCTCCTCATTTCAATTCAAGATTCAAATGGTCACTACTTGACCCTTCATGAAATTCAAATTTCAAGAATGGTTCTTGAACCATCTTGAGTTTGTTCCAATCAATGAGGAATTTGAATTCGAAATTCAACTCCAATGGATCATATCCATGTAGTTTGGATTTGATCATGAGATCTAAAAGATTCCTATATCAAATCACCTAACACCATAATATTATCCCTTGATTGTTGCTTCAACAATTTTGTTTCAATCAATAATTCAAATAAAGGAGTTGTTGAAAAAATCTCTATCCAATCTATATTAGGTATAGATTTTCAGAATTATCTGTAACAACCTAACCTCTTGAATTCAAAATTTGAATTTAAATTTCAAACTTAAGTTTAAACTCAAAATTCAAATTCAATTTTATCTTAGCTTGCAATTTAAATTTCAATTCAAATTCAAAATTCAAAATATTAAAATTCAAATTTCGAATTGGCGCAAAACTCATTTTGGCCAAGTCAACTCCTTGACATACTAGACTCATGGCCCAATATTGTATTGGGCATTGTAACACATTTGAGCCTATTAGTGGAGAAACTAAATTCTCACTAAAAGCCCAAATGGGGCGCATGACATAATTGGGCTTGGAGTCCAACTCCAACCTAATTACACCTACATTCTTGAAAAAGCCCAATAACAATTATTGGCCCAAATTTGCTAGATATAAATAATCAAGAACAACCTTCGTGTGTGACTCATTAGGCCCAATTAGTCACTGATATAAATAAATTTGGACCAATTAAACTCCTTTAATAAGCCTAATTTATTTAATAACCGCATAAGACACTAGCAATGCTCTGTGGCGATAAAACTAATTGAGTTGATGATGTCGGCATTATCTCTCACACCGTGATTCATATTTAGTCGATAGCAAGGACATAGTATCATCTCTCTTGGTTGACTAAATATAGTTTTTCACAGAGCTAGGAATCTTTTTCTATAAACTCTAAGGCAGATACATGACATTTCATAATCCCTTACTGTGCACAGATTCCCGAATTTAATAGAAGTCATCCAATCTTTACCAGTCTTGTGAACGACTAATCCCTTGTAGGGAATTGTGAGTCCTTTCGGCATATCCATCTATACTCATGTATTCGAGTTATACCCAAGAGTATATTGTTCTCCCAATTTTCTGGTGAATAGAGTTGCGTAGTCAAAGTATAACCCTAGGACATAATGTTCGATGACATCCTCAAGTCTAGGATGATCCGTACTATGAAAGGATGTGAGACATTACAAATCCAATGATAATCTCTATAATGAATCCTTGTGAAGTCTTTCGGCAGGTCAGTTCAATGCCATCTATTTTCTAACAAATCCACCCATGACATCAACTAAGGCATCACCATGCCTACATTCCATGAGGTCCCTACCTTGTATCTCTATACAAGTAGATGATTTCGTATTATCTCCATACAAGTATATTCCCTTTCCTTGTTAAACGTGTCAAGGGTAATACATATTTGAAAAATGTAACAGCCCGTTACGTACCGGTATTGTTAACATTAATTATGATATTAAGCGCAGTTACAATCACAGCAGTTCATTTATAAAAATGAGAATAAACTTTTTCCGATTATTACGCGAACAGTAAAAGTATAAAAAGCGTAATAATAAAAAGCTGTGACCGTAACTGAAACACTAGCGGAAGACTTTCTTAACTATTTATACACTTTATTTTATTACCTACAAGATACTAAGGGGTTCCCATAAACCCACTTAGTCAATTCCTCACTTTTTACGTTTTTACCACTTAACAGGATTTGCCAATCTGTTTTTCTACGAACACAAAATAAAACTACAAACTTAGACTCCAGGTTATCTTTTTTCCTTATTCAATTACCTCTCTAACAAGCTATCACACACTCGATTCCGAGCTCGTGAGCTCTAGTTATCGCCGTTTGAAGATGGACAAACAACATTGCCTACCAACTCCAAAACAGCCTAAAACCTACAATCTTCATGGAATAAACTGTACCTAACCGCCCAACCAATGGCTCTCAACATTTTACACCTCAAACTTCGATTTGATATATCGTATGCTTAATCTGACCAAGTAACGAAGCGGGAATTAATTTCTCAAAACCACCTCAAATCTGCCAACAAAACAGGGCAGAACAGGGCAGTGTGTTACAACAGCCCCCATGGGCTGCGCACACCACCAATGAACCTAGGCTTTTGACACAACGTAGGGGACATCTTAAGCTTCAAAATGGCATATGGAACGTCTCAATCGGACCACTATGGAGAGAGATACGCTCCTCCAAAGTTCACCCAAAAACTGCCAATTCTACAGAAAATTCGCCAGAGTTTCCTTTGTATTTCCAAGAATCCCCAAATTTGCATAACCTGTTTAACACCACTAATACACCTGAAATCCAGCAAAATCCAATGGGTGGCACACACAAGGTCCAACAACGCCTTGGGGCTCTTACAACCCAATCCAATATACACTTAAAACATAAGCAGTTTATTTCTCAATCCTTTATAGTTTTAATAACTAACATTCAATTTCATGCATAAACCATAATGCAGATAATCATAAACCTACAATAGGCCTAAAGCCCTTCCATCATATTACATACATCCATGGTACATTTACAACACTGGATTACATTTACATTTACAACTTTAACTTTAAACTACAAATATTTACATATTACATTTCACTTGCCAAATAAATCCATAAACTAAAATGACATGATATCTAAACTATACACCACTGCTCCACTCGTCATCATGCGGGCTTCTCGCCCGCTGCTCCATATCCACTGGTACATCCTGAAATAATGCCCCGAGACGGGGTGAGATATACGGATATATCTCAGTAACCAAGAGGTTCTGGAGAAAACTCCGCCCAATGGTTCACTTCGATGTATATCAATAGCATAAAAACAACACCACTGTTATAAAACAGGATAAAGCAAGGGATTTAGAGAAAGGGGGATATATCAGAACAACTACGACATGCGGGATGGTAGCTACCAATACCACGCCATGTCCTCGGCTATACGCCTATGGGTACTACCCCTGGCGTGTTCATAGAACAACCCACCAAGGTACCCCTTCCAACCATATACACCCGAGACAACCTAGTGTGCTCCTATCCGGATAACACACCACGACCCTGGGTCAACTGGAACTCCCTCTCGGAGACCTATCCAGTGGCAGTCCGGAAACACTTGCCCGAAGGCTAAAAATATCTACTGGCCAGAGATCTGGTACATAAGTACCCACTGTGATAATGCACATGCATGCTCATGCTGTTCTACACTACTCATACACACTTCCTACCGTTGCCATCAACTAGCAAGGTGGAACACAAAAAGGGGAACAAGCCCCAGTACCAAGAGGTTACCTTTCTTTTTCCTTTCACTGAGCTCCGCAGAACTCCACTTACAGCTTGATTCTCCGGGAACGCCTACACAGAGGACCATTCCACACACTTAGAACTTTGAATCCATTCATGAATTTCAACATATCATGTGTAAACCACATCACTTACCTCAATCCACTTGATCCAGGACCAAGGGAAATCTACTGTTTCACTGTTCCAAGTCTATGTCCACGTACGGCGACCTGTACAACCATGCACAGCCGTCAGTTTCAGTCACAATACGTCAAAACGCAAAAACGTCAAATTCCTCTTCTCTCCCTCTAAGGTTCGGCCATAATAGGGTTATTTTGGGTTTTATTTTTCTAAATTTTCTTTCTCATTTTATTTCACTTACTTAGGTTACCCAAAGGCTAATTCAATCGCCGTTTTTCGGTTTTACGACTTTTACGCAACGTTTTGCGAATTATTACACTTTAGGCACATTTTGCCACTTTCAACACTTATTATTTTTACATTGATCCTTCCTCATGCCAATCACCACACAACCCATCTAATAACTTTTCCATCACACAACACAACACCAAAGTGTTCTAAAACATCAATTTGCTCAATTGTACATAAATGGCCGAATCTTGGTTAGTCCAAACCAAGGATTTCCACTCAATTCCTATGGCCCACAACTCACATAATCACTTCCTAACATCATATAATCACACTACAATTCACTATACCACACATTAACACAAAACTCAAAAAATTCATTTCATGCACTAATTTTTTTCTAAGTTAAAATCCATTTGTTTCGCTTAGAATTTTCATTGCATTTCTAGCATTAATACATCATTCTAAGACATTATCATCTAATAAACATTTTCCATTTGAGCTCTCTAATACCACATATCACAAAATCCCTCTTTAGGGTCAATTATCACAACTCAAAATTTAACCAATGAAATGTCGAAATAACTCACCCAGTTGAACGGTATAAGGCTCCACCTAAGTATACTCCACCATTGGAGCATTTGAAAGCATCATGATCCCTCTTTTTTGCATGAAAACCGTGGCCTATAAGTGGTAGATCTCCCTCCACACTCAATTTCAAGACTCAATAATGGTACCAATGGGTTCAGGAGGTGTTTTGCATCAAGATTCAACACAAACTTTGTTGAATTTGGTGGATTATAGCTTGACTTATGGAAAGGAAGAAAATTTGCACAAAGATGAATGGGAGAGGGGCTGGATGCTGGAGAAAGAAGAAGAAAACCGTGAATGAAGGAGATGAATAGTGGTTTTAGGAATGTTTATTTGACTTAAAGTGGGTACCGGATCCCACGTGATTTAAAACTCACCCGAATTTCCTTCCGGTCATCACTAAAATTCACTATTTAAAAACCTAATGAGAAATTATAATTTTTCATCTTAACAAAATCCTTTAATTTTACTCTTTCATATAAAAATTTGGAGCTTTCCGGTTGTTCGGAAAAACACTGCTTTAAGGTACAGCGCGCTCCGTTGACAAACTTCCACAAATTGACTTAAATCCCTCAAATATTATCAGAAATCATATTTTCTATTTCTATGGACCATTTAAAATCAATATTTGAAACCTAGAGCTCAAAATTCCACTGGCACGTTTTACGGTGCAATCTGACTGCGGTATTTTTACCCGCGAAAAACACTATTCACTGATTTTTCTGAAACTTGCCTATCCACTCAATTTTTCGTTCTGAATCCATTTCCAGGCTTATTTTTATCATTTGAGACCTCCTGCTCAATTTTTATCTTCCTAGGGTTGCGTGTTGGCTATTTACCGTTTTGCCCTTTCTTTGTATTTTGGCCTAATCTTTGGGATTTTCGCTAATCCTTCACTTAATTTCTCACTTAACACTTTAATTACTTATTTTAGAATTGTGAGGTGTTATAATCACCCCACCTTTTAGAATTTTGTCCGCAAAATTACATCTTAACGGTCCCGTAACACGGGGTGTAATCGAAAATCTCATTTCTGCGGTATCCATGATTACTTCGTCCTTCACAAACTTGATAACTTCGGGTATCTGACCCCTTAACTCATTATATCTTTCACAGTTTCCTTAAACCACTGTTGCTTTTTCACTCACTGTAATTCATCGTATACTCATTTTACACTTGTCATTTATGGTGCTACGACCTTCAATTCGCAATACTTTAAGCTCTTCACGGCTTACGGTTACACTTTCACCAATTTATAGGTAATAGACGACCATATCACAATTTGTCTGTTTCACTTCATCTCATTTTCATCTTCATCTTTCTTTCTGACCCAATGTCGTTCCCAAACATCTCTAGTTGTTTCCATAATAGGCTCTAATTGTTTTCATGTATCTTCACACTTTCTTTAGCACTTAACTCTTTTCGCTGTCCTC
This sequence comes from Gastrolobium villosum, assembly GCA_032173675.1. NCBI lineage: Eukaryota > Viridiplantae > Streptophyta > Magnoliopsida > Fabales > Fabaceae > Gastrolobium > Gastrolobium villosum. The sequence continues at coordinate 31,197 of JAVKPL010013487.1, read as the reverse complement.
ACTGTTTCAACCATACTCAAACATACTAGTCCTTTCCATTACTGTCACTGCTCTTATGATTTCATTGTTTTCTTAGCTTTCACCGAAGCACATCCTTTCTAGTTTCAAGGGCACTTTGTCGTTTCTTATGATTTCGACTCACATTGAATGCTACACTCCTATACTTTACTTTTCCTTGTCACGTGTTTTTCACCTCTTCTTAGGTCTTCACCACTATATTTTTCTCCTTGTGATACGAAACTAACAATCCTCACAACAGTTTATCTCTTCCATTAACCTTTTAAGGTCTTTTAACCACACACACTCCTGAATCTTTCCATCTAGTAATCATATTCATAATTTGCTTTCACTGTTACTCTTTTCGTTAACTGAACCATCTCAATTTTATCAACTCAGTCAGCTCAATTCTCTACTCAGACCTCTCACGGTCTAAACACAACACTCATCAATGACCTCCATATCGAGGACTCATGCTTAATATTTTCACCCACTAACTATTTTCAACTTTCATTCCACTTCGATGTTACCGCTTAACCTTATGTTCCACTCATTTATACCACTTTCTCGTAATCATAATCATTTAATCCTTGATGTCAAACTCAAAACACTGTTTCTTTACAGCTTTACTCACTTCCACTAAACACTTTGGAACAAATCAATTTCTGACCCACTTCACTATTAACTGATGGACTATTCAAAATGACATATCTCTCATATACAAGTCCTATTCACAAGGAATCCTTGACACTTAATTATCAAATCACTTAATTATCAAATCACTTAAAATCAATTCCATTATTGCCACCACTTCTATAATTCCCCGCCAGTTGGTATATCAGTTTCTCAGAATATTCAAAATTACCACAAACACTCGTCTATACCTCATTAGTACTTAATCAAAACATCATCAATCATGGTGCATTTTCCACACACTTTCCACCATAAGTGGCATATGCGATTATATACAACATTTCTCAACCTACTTTACCAGCAAAACCAAGCTATTCACTTTTTGGTAATCAATTACAGCTATAGTTCCCATCTATGAATACACGTTCGCACTTGACTCTATTTCAATTTATCTTTTCCTTAGGGCTCACACTTTACTGTTTTAACCTGAAATATTGATCATCACTAGCCTTCCTAGAAGGACACTTACTCATTCTGTCAACTTTAACTCACGTTATTATCCTTTTTTGGTCATAAGACGAGGGTTCCAACTAACTTGCTACCTCACTTAGAGACAAAATTTATTTCCTCAGGCTTACTTTACACCCACAATAGTGCTTCACTATTACACTTCGAAGTTCTTACACACTAAGCCACAACTCTTATATCCAATCTGACCTACTATTGTCCATTTACAAATATATGACCTCGCATCTTGCGTTAACCATATGGAAAAACTCTCCCAATACGGTGGGTAACAACATTCACAGGTTTAACCCCTCGAGCTCTTGCTGTCCTAAGGGCCCCAGATGCCATGACTCACCGATCAGAGAATCCACCCATATGATCCATGCCGTAAAAACGACTTACTACTAGCTGTCCCTATTCTAAGGCATCCCCCGAATGTTTCTTCTTTGTGCATTCACATAAATTATCTCTACCATACTAACCGTTACACCAATGTGGAATACTTCCTCGTTTCTCATTACTCATATCAAATACTACTAGTCTCCAGGAACTTAACCCGCACCGAGATAGCTATACACTCCTGGCACATAGGCCCCCACTGAGATCTCCCTACTATCAAATCATATTACATGCACTCAGTGCACAGAGAAATTTATACTCATAATACATCTGTATATAACAGCAAACTGGTACACCGTGCACTCCCGATCACACATGAACCGAGTCCATTTGGTGTCCGTATCACCTCTGTATATAACATCAAAACTGTTCTGTATTACCACATGGGCTGCCCCCATACTCTTAGTCGTAGTGGTATAATATACACCTGTTACATATAAGTTAATTTATCTTACTCTCTCGTGTCATTCTTCTCACTGGTAGTTTACTTTCGTTTCGGTTACCCCTCTGACCTGGTTTATAACATAATCATGGTTATAATAATCCACATTCTCTTCGTAATTTCGTACACATCTTCTAACTCGTAATAGTTCCTTCTGTCTTGTTACCGTTCAGTCCGTAGTCCATTATCTCTTCTTTGCTTATTCTTCTCACAGATTGTTTACTCTTTTACTTTGACTAATCACTTGCCATGGTTCATAACATAATCCCTAATCCATAATTGTTAAATTTTCTCAAAGTTCTGTACACATCTCAAATCTCTCAGTATAAGTTTCACATTTCCCATCACACAGGGATCTTCCAATCATTTCCGTCGAATCACAGATAACTACTTCACCTCAATCCTTGCACAGAATTTATACCTCAGTTCACTAACATATCTTATCATTTTCATCTTGAATTACACATTAACTCTCTTGCTGACCACATAATTCCACATTCTCTGCACACTTTACACATCAGTTCTTTCATTAACCTCTGACTTTCGCACTTTATTGCCACTTGGTTCCTATACTAATCACTTGATTTCACATTAAGTTTTACCTTCACTCATTCTCTAATCATACCATCTCACCTTATTGTTATACAACAATAACCCACAAAATCGTGCCATCGTTCTAATTCATTGCCTGTTACGGCTCACATAACATACAATCAATACTATAGAGCAGCTCTTCAATTTTCCTGATCACTTCCACCCTTGGTGGTTGTAGAATGTCTCTTTACCTTGAAATTACCTTTACTCCGTCTACCACTCCGTATAAAATACCAATATTTTCATAAGTGCACTACTATTAGTAGTACATATACATATACCACCAGATCGAAATTTCTTTACAACTCTCATTACTTTCGTACAATGACTGTACATCTCAACCATCCTTTTCCTTTATCACTGATACGCCTGCCAATCTGAGTCGACCTCCACTAACTGCAATAGTGTCTTCATGGTACATAGATCTTGTGTCATCCATGGCAATTCCTTCACTTTTCCTCATACATATTACACATAATAATATACTCATCCTTAGTTCACCTCACTTGTGTTTAGTCAACATTACCTCTTTATGGAATTCACTCTCATATTTCAATATCTCTCACATTATCAATATATCAGCATCATACTTTCAAGTGGTCAAATCTCGTAGGATTACTCATCGAATATTCTATTTGCTTCTCTGCTTGGACCATCCCAATTCATTCAAGTGCACCGCACTTGTCCTGGTCTCATAACTGCTAATCAAACATGACGTGTTTAACTCACGCATACGAATATCTGTTCCCTTTTCTCAATAATTCTTCAGGTTCAAAACCTCTCGCCTTGATGAAGTCTATTCACCAAGACCACTTGTACATAACTGTCTTACTATACTACACATATACTTGGAATTTCACCAATCTCATAAGCTCATCTCTGTTATATGTTTATCTTTCATAGTACTGCAAAGTTCGTCTATGCTCATACTGTACATATCATAAATTGTACACCACTGTTGCTTATAATACACTTTTCTCTTGACTTTCATCGAAGTCAGATATAATATTTATGTCTGTTCTTTTATGCCTTCTAATAATCATACTTAACTTACTGCCATCCTTTGTCCAAGGAGCAGTTAACACTGCAACCACAACATCAGGCTAAAGACTCACACTCGGTGCTTCAAGGATACTACGCAGGCTTCTTACGATGACCACAGATGTAACACAAAGGAATGGATTGATCAGACCCACACTAAGGAATTACATATACAGTAATCGATAAGAATCTACATACAACTATGTAGCACACAACACATCTATATATATTATCAGAGTTCCCTAACAAAACTGCTCTGATACCATAAAATGTAACAGCCCGTTACGTACCGGTATTGTTAACATTAATTATGATATTAAGCGCAGTTACAATCACAGCAGTTCATTTATAAAAATGAGAATAAACTTTTTCCGATTATTACGCGAACAGTAAAAGTATAAAAAGCGTAATAATAAAAAGTTGTGACCGTAACTGAAACACTAGCGGAAGACTTTCTTAACTATTTATACACTTTATTTTATTACCTACAAGATACTAAGGGGTTCCCATAAACCCACTTAGCCAATTCCTCACTTTTTACGTTTTTACCACTTAACAGGATTTGCCAATCTATTTTTCTACGAACACAAAATAAAACTACAAACTTAGACTTCAGGTTATCTTTTTTCCTTATTCAATTACCTTTCTAACAAGCTATCACACACTCGATTCCGAGCTCGTGAGCTCTAGTTATCGCCGTTTGAAGATGGACAAACAACATTGCCTACCAACTCCAAAACAGCCTAAAACCTACAATCTTCATGGAATAAACTGTACCTAACCGCCCAACCAATGGCTCTCAACATTTTACACCATAAACTAGACACCTCAAACTTCGATTTGATATATCGTATGCTTAATCTGACCAAGTAACGAAGCGGAAGTTAATTTCACAAAACCACCTCAAATCTGCCAACAAAACAGGGCAGAACAGGGCAGTGTGTTACAACAGCCCCCATGGGCTGCGCACACCACCAATGAACCTAGGCTTTTGACACAACGTAGGGAACATCTTAAGCTTCAAAATGGCGTATGGCACGTCCCAATCGGACCACTATGGAGAGAGATACGCTCCTCCAAAGTTCACCCAAAAACTGCCAATTCTACAGAAAATTCGCCAGAGTTTCCTTTGTATTTCCAAGAATCCCCAAATTTGCATAACCTGTTTAACACCACTAATACACCTGAAATCCAGCAAAATCCAATGGGTGGCACACACAAGGTCCAACAACGCCTTGGGGCTCTTACAACCCAATCCAATATACACTTAAAACATAAGCAGTTTACTTTTCAATCCTTTATAGTTTTAATAACTAACATTCAATTTCATGCATAAACCATAATGCAGATATCATAAACCTACAATAGGCCTAAAGCCCTTCCATCATATTACATACATCCATGGTACATTTACAACACTGGATTACATTTACATTTACAACTTTAACTTTAAACTACAAATATTTACATATTACATTTCACTTTCCAAATAAATCCATAAACTAAAATGACATGATATCTAAACTATACACCACTGCTCCACTCGTCATCATGCGGGCTTCTCGCCCGCTGCTCCATATCCACTGGTACATCCTGAAATAATGCCCCGAGACGAGGTGAGATATACGGATATATCTCAGTAACCAAGAGGTTCTGGAGAAAACTCTGCCCAATGGTTCACTTCGATGTATATCAATAGCATAAAAACAACACCATTGTTATAAAACAGGATAAAGCAAGGGATTTAGAGAAAGGGGGATATATCAGAACAACTACGACATGCGGGATGGTAGCTACCAATACCACGCCATGTCCTCTGCTATACGCCTATGGGTACTACCCCTGGCGTGTTCATAGAACAACCCACCAAGGTACCCCTTCCAACCATATACACCCGAGACAACCTAGTGTGCTCCTATCCGGATAACACACCACGACCCTGGGTCAACTGGAACTCCCTCTCGGAGACCTATCCAGTGGCAGTCCGGAAACACTTGCCCGAAGGCTAAAAATATCTACTGGCCAGAGATCTGGTACATAAGTACGCACTGTGATAATGCACATGCATGCTCATGCTATTCTACACTACTCATACACACTTCCTACCGTTGCCATCAACTAGCAAGGTGGAACACAAAAAGGGGAACAAGCCCCAGTACCAAGAGGTTACCTTTCTTTTTCCTTTCACTGAGCTCCGCAAAACTCCACTTACAGCTTGATTCTCCGGGAACGCCTACACAGAGGACCATTCCACACACTTAGAACTTTGAATCCATTCATGAATTTCAACATATCATGTGTAAACCACATCACTTACCTCAATCCACTTGATCCAGGACCAAGGGAAATCTACTGTTTCACTGTTCCAAGTCTATGTCCACGTACGGCGACCTGTACAACCATGCACAGCCGTCAGTTTCAGTCACAATACGTCAAAACGCAAAAATGTCAAATTCCTCTTCTCTCCCTCTAAGGTTCGGCCATAATAGGGTTATTTTGGGTTTTATTTTTCTAAATTTTCTTTCTCATTTTATTTCACTTACTTAGGTTACCCAAAGGCTAGTTCAATCGCCGTTTTTCGGTTTTACGACTTTTACGCAACGTTTTGCGAATTATTACACTTTAGGCACATTTTGCCACTTTCAACACTTATTATTTTTACATTGATCCTTCCTCATGCCAATCACCACACAACCCATCTAATAACTTTTCCATCACACAACACAACACCAAAGTGTTCTAAAACATCAATTTGCTCAATTGTACATAAATGGCCGAATCTTGGTTAGTCCAAACCAAGGATTTCCACTCAATTCCTATGGCCCACAACTCACATAATCACTTCCTAACATCATATAATCACACTACAATTCACTATACCACACATTAACACAAAACTCAAAAAATCCATTTCATGCACTAATTTTTTTCTAAGTTAAAATCCATTTTTTTCGCTTAGAATTTTCATTGCATTTCTAGCATTAATACATCATTCTAAGACATTATCATCTAATAGATATTTTCCATTTGAGCTCTCTAACACCACATATCACAAAATCCCTCTTTAGGGTCAATTATCACAACTCAAAATTTAACCAATGAAATGTCGAAATAACTCACCCAGTTGAACGGTATAAGGCTCCACCTAAGTATACTCCACCATTGGAGCATTTGAAAGCATCATGATCCCTCTTTTATGCATGAAAACCGTGGCCTATAAGTGGTAGATCTCCATCCACACTCAATTTCAAGACTCAATAATGGTACCAATGGGTTCAGGAGGTGTTTTCCATCAAGATTCAACACAAACTTTGTTGAATTTGGTGGATTATAGCTTGACTTATGGAAAGGAAGAAAATTTGCACAAAGATGAATGGGAGAGGGGCTAGATGTTGGAGAAAGAAGAAGAAAACCGTGAATGAAGGAGATGAATGGTGGTTTTAGGAATGTTTATTTGACTTAAAGTGGGTACCGGATCCCACGTGATTTAAAACTCATCCGAATTTCCTTCCGGTCATCACTAAAATTCACTATTTAAAAACCTAATGAGAAATTATAATTTTTCATCTTAACAAAATCCTTTAATTTTACTCTTTCAGATAAAAATTTGGAGCTTTCCGGTTGTTCGGAAAAACACTGCTTTAAGGTACAGCGCGCTCCGTTGACAAACTTCCACAAATTGACTTAAATCCCTCAAATATTATCAGAAATCATATTTTCTATTTCTATGGACCATTTAAAATCAATATTTGAAACCTAGAGCTCAAAATTCCACTGGCACGTTTTATGGTGCAATCTGACTGCGGTATTTTTACCCGCGAAAAACACTATTCACTGATTTTTCTGAAACTTGCCTATCCACTCAATTTTTCGTTCTGAATCCATTTCCAGGCTTATTTTTATCATTTGAGACCTCCTGCTCAATTTTTATCTTCCTAGGGTTGCGTGTTGGCTAATTACCGTTTTGCCCTTTCTTTGTATTTTGGCCTAATCTTTGGGATTTTCACTAATCCTTCACTTAATTTCTCACTTAACACTTTAATTACTTATTTTAGAATTGTGAGGTGTTATAAAAACCCTCAATGAACCTCCTGTAAAGAGAAACGAAATTGGTCAAGGGGAGGCATAGATCCTCTGGATTAAACCATGGAATCCTCAACCTTGGGGTTGATTAAAAAGTTTATCCTAGCATAGCTAAGTGAAACAAAATAAAAATTGAAAAAAAAGAAGAAGAGCATGAAGAACAGAAACATAAAAATTGAGATCTCCAGTCAAAAGTTGTCAATCATATAAACTCCCAAACGAAGACTTTGAATAGTTTCCTAGACTTTCCCTTTTAACCCACATCAAAAATGGGTTAGGGCTCCACTGAATTTGACCCATGGTAAAAATAAAAAATAAAATAAAATAAAATAAAATAAAATAAAAGCAATGGTCTTGGGCCTTATATGCATTGTTCTTAATTATAATTAGAAGCCCAACTAATTAAATAAATTCCATCATTTAACGTCCAACTTGTGCTCCGACTTCAACCATTTTGTTATGAGAATAGGGCTTTCATGTCTTCATAACATTTGTAGCCCTCAAAATTATCTACAAAACACGGCCGAGCTAGTTGTAGTTGGCCTTTGCCAGTGCCTTTGGAGTCCACAACTTGATCCCCAGGTCATCCTGGATGCCCAGAGCTAGTTGACCTTATGGCCTACTTGTTGTGCTCAAATCAGAATTCAAGCGATTTGGCCTTCGCCCTGAGCAGATCGTTCTAGTGTGGCGTCCTTTGGTCTTCTTACGCTTACTTTAGCAATTATAGCTTTACATGTGTCTTTTTCTAATTGGCAAGATGTGCACCGAAAAATGCATGCCACCTTCGTATTTCATACGCAATGATGGCCTGTTCACGCATCTGCGTCACTGATGCTTTCTCATTAACGGAATTCTTTGTTTTGCTATTGACTTTTCATCTTCGCACCTAAAGATGGTTTTGTTTTTCCACTCACTCATTTGTGCCTTTCCTCGCTTACTCATTTGTATGCTTATTTTCTTTCGGATTTCTAGTACACTATCACAATTTTTGTTCCTTTAATTTTTGCCATTGTTTTATGGGTTGTTCATCTTCGCGCCTAAAGATGGTTTTGTTTTTCCACTCACTCATTTGTGCCTTTCCTCGCTTACTCATTTGTATGCTTATTTTCTTTCAGATTTCTGTTACACTATCACAATTTTTGTTCCTTTACTTTTTGCCATTGTTTTATGGGTTTGCTCACTACTTTCCCAAGGATTGTTGCATTCATTTAAGGCTCTGAAGGAAAATCTTAGGTTTCCCGAGTTTGCTTCCTTGAGAACTACTTGATTCTTCATCTTCTATCCAGACACTCAAATAGGTAACCATATACATTATTCCTCCTTTTACATGTCTTTTGCTTCCTTGGGTGTTTGCTTCTTCATTATATGCCTTTGGTTTGTTGGTTATTATGGGTAGCTTTATGTTAGTTTAGTATTCTTACCCTTATAGTAGCTTCTTCCTTTTCAGACAAAAATAGAAACCCTTTAAGAATAAGGTTTTCTGGAAACGATGAGAAACGAAGGTAGTAGGTCTTATATTCCTAGTTGTGGAGATGATGGTCGGGGTGATCCTAACGAGGACACCCTGATATCAAGTTTCCCTCGGGGGCCAAGTACTGGTTCGTTGGTACTGACGTACTAAAGAGGAGAAGTAGCAGTTGCTCCTTCATAGTTATCATAGCGGGTGCAGTAGGAGGAGATCTACTTTACCCCGACGAGGACATGGTCGCTCTATATATCCTAAATGGCGAAGAGTTTTGGAGGTTCTCAGTCACAGACTCATGAGGTTGGGGAGAGTGTTTTCATTGTGTGCAGTTGGTTGGACGCGATGCAGCTATTACAAGTACATAGGTTCCTCAACTAGTTCCATCGAGGGAGTCTGCTATAAGTTCAATAGTAAAGGGAAGTTCGACTAGGTCTTCTCCTCGTCTTCCCGCGACGAAGCTTGAAAGGACGACAATGGTTGGTCCTCATCATGGATGCATGACCTTAGTTGTCGCACTACATGAACTTGGCTACAAAACTTGTGCTAAGTTGGCACTAGAGAAATGTCTGCATCAGAAGATCATCACTGGGTTAGGCTCTTTTGCCCATGCATCCGCTTCTAATGTGGGTGATCCAACTCAGCTAATTGAGATTTCAGATGAGTTCACCAGCTTGTCCAGCTCTGACCCATGTTCCTTAAAGCTCAACTTGGATTGAAAGGGGCTTAGATATATTTGTTTCTTGTGCTGACTTTGTATCTACTTGTTTCGGGTTATCAATGGAGTCACCCTCAGTCGATTGGTTGGAGCAATTCCACTGGGTGACATGGTAAGTTCTTGGCACTTGATCCTGGATATTCTTAGAAGAGATCGTCGAGCTTCGTGTAGGAGACAGTGTTGGGGTTGACTTTTCCCTCCAAGAGTTGACGAGCCCGTTTACTCGGACTGTGGCGATAATGAGCCACCCGCCTTTGTTATATATAAAGATTTGATAACAAAGATGGGGATCTGATCCCTTTTCACAGAGTTTTAAAAGGTCATCTTGGCTCACCTCGGAGTTTCCCTCAACTAGCTTTATTCTAACTCTTAGGGCTTCGTTTGAGGTTTTGAACAAGTGTGCAGCTACCTCGTTATCCCTTATAGTGAACCTTTTATTTTATTTATTCGAGGTTTATACATCATGGATAGGAGCCGAGCCAAAGGATAGGAAAAGTTGGGTCATGATATGAGGTCGCTTCCCTAAAGGTCTTGTGTGTATTTAAGGATTGCTTCAAGAAATTTAAGGAAAGATTCTTCAAGGTGTCCACACATGAAGGATGCGGGCCTTGGTTCATGCTTGGGGAGGAGGATGAGCAAACTAAATTGCCCTCTATTGGACCCAAACACATTATTTTAAGAAAATTAAGCGATATAGGACTTTTAGTCCTTGCTTACCAGAGAAGAAAGGCTGGGCTTCGATACCTTGATGAAGTACATAGATAATTAAGCCATTTTTTACCTAGGCCGACTTGTGAACAAGTTCAGAACTAATTTGGATGTCGAATTTGGTATGTGACTAAAAGAGGTCGACAAGGGGAAGGCTGGCGTGACTGAAACTTCTGAAGGTTGCCAGAAGAAAAAGAGGCTTAAGATCCAAGTGCCTAGTCCTTTTGATGGGGTCGAGGGTCTCTAAGCGGACGGTATTCCATCTCCTCCAGCCGAGCTTGGCGATTTTGTTTTAGTTCAGTAGGGCGAACTCTGGTCGAAGCTGTTGAACCCTAAAGGCTACAAAGGTGAAAGTACTTAAGTTTTGATGATAATAAGGCATATAAAAGCTAAATGTAACACCCCGTGTATACTCAGTTTGTTATCATATCATCGTATTAAACAGTACTTAATTAAAAATGCAGAATAACTTTTTACTTTCAATTATGAAGTCATTATCATTAACTAAGTTGATTATTAAATCAATTTTCAAAACATTGTTTGTATGTAAATTGCAAATAGACAGCTATCTACACTAAATAACCTCATAACATAAATAAGTGAGTATCTAAATCACGGAACTACTGCACGTAGTCCGGACCATAATCCTGATACAATTATACAACTCGAATCTAAATCAACATAGTCAAGTCAATGTGGCATGGACAATCCCCATGCTCACCAAATAAGGCAACAAAGCCCAACATAATCTCAAAGCAAATAACATGATAACAAATATAAAGCATGACAACATCCAAGCATATCACCAAAAATAGTATATATCTCAACTCAGCTCTGGCCTCCTGTCGCCCGAGGTATCAAACCTAGTATTACCTGAACCTGAAAATGTGCCCCAAACGTGGGGTGAGATCTCTAAACAGAAATCTCAGTAAGACAAGGGGTCCTCAAGGATTTCTCCACCCCAAGCTCACTTACATGTGCAATATAAGTCCAAAAGTAGTTTAATAATATAAGTTCCAAAATCTGTGCAATGCAGCATATAATCATGTCATGTGTGTCAACTATTCTACAAGCCAGAGAAATACAGGATTTACATACATCTATTACTGATATGCATCCAGCATATGGGTAAATCCAAGCCAAAAAGAGAAAGATTATTGGTTGATCCTGAGTAAAAAGGCAATAATTACTGTTGATTTGTTAAAATCTCAATCAGAGATTATACAACTGATTTTATGCTGATTTCGTAGGAAAAAAGACAAACTGGAGCCCAATTGGAAATTACCAAACTGAAGGCCCACGCTGATAGCGTGGGTGTGGCGTTGACAGCGTGAAGAAGGATCTTCATCCCGTGACATCCACGCTCACAGCGTGAAACTCACGCTTGTTGCAGTAAACTTTCCTGCAACCCACGCTCACAGCGTGGGAACCACGCTAGTTGCGTGAAACTCCAGTAATGTGAATAAAACTCCCACGCTGACAGCGTGGGAACCACACTAGTAGCGTGGGAGGTGCGGAAAAATCAGAAATAAATCCTAAAAGATTGTGCCGGATATACCATGAGGATATGATCAAGATTTCTAAGAAAGGGCAAAAAGTCTATAAATAGATACTCAAACCCTAGAAGACAGACATCTTTGGCTGGAGAGAATCGAGAGAGCTCTTGGAGACTCGTGCTGGAGATCAAGATTTCACCTTCATCCTTTTCTTCTTTTCTTCTTCTTCATGAATTCTTTTTATTTTAATTTATTTAAGTCAGACATGAACATGTATGGCTAATTTCTTTTTGTAGTTGGGATCACGGAATTGATGTGAATCCTTTATATTTTATGTATTGATATTTTATAATTTAATGAGCTAGTTTGTTTCGTTCTACCTGGTTTAATTTTCTCAAATCCTGTTTAGAATTGGCCACTCTAAATTATAGGGCTTTAAGGGTTAAAATTCACAATAGACATATTGGGGTTTTAATCTGGACAAGGGTAGAATAACAATTTGTGTATGGTCTAGGCATAGACTTACATAGATTGCAGACTCATAATTCATTTGCTTAATGCTTAATTCTAGAGGGATTACTAAGACATTAGAATTCTGATTGGGTTAAAGGGTTGAAATCACTAAGACATTAGGGTTCAACTATTTTATAAGGAAATAATGAATTGTCTAAACAAACGAATTAATTAATTATAAAATACAATATATGAATATAAAGGAGGATCGGAGGTGAAGTGCATCCTGGCTACATCCATTTTATAAATTTCTCATCAATATCTTCTCGCGTTCTTGACCTTTTCTTGCATGCGTTTAAATCTAATTGTTTTTAAATTTTGTTTTGAAATTCCAAAAGTCAATTACCGAAATCAATTTTATTTTCCAACTTAAGTTAGATTAATACTTGGTGCATTAATCCTCGTTGGAACGATATCTCACTTATCACTTTATTACTTGCAATGATCGGTACACTTGCCGATTTCGCAACAATTACCTACACTAAGTTCAAGACGCCACTTGCACTCCACCCACAGAATCACCATCTCATATGATGCCACATACTCAAGCTTACCATCTAGGTGGAACACCACATGTATACCATAAGGCATTTACACATAACAGCTCAACAGCATTTCAAAATCAATACATGAAAACACATCCAGCATATAAACCATCCTCCCATGGGGCTTGGTGGAACCAGCAATGGCTAAACCGAGGACATGAAAGCTTACCTGTTAAGAAATCAATCCAAGCCAAGTCCACACAAGCTCAATGTCACCAAACAGCACACTCACAGTCTGTTTATACAATAATTAATCATCAATATTCATTGCCCAAGGTTTCATTAAGTGACTAAGGCTTTCCATCTCATTTTAAGTGATTTTATTCAATTGCTGCAGGAGGTATTTGAATACTCCTCGATGAGTATTCGAATACTCCATGTCTCCAGAAAGTATCTGAATACTTTCACTCAGGTATTCGCATACCACATGGTATCCGAATACTTTTACCATAGTATTCGAATACTTCACTTTGCCGATACGCACTTTTACGTAGCCGGTATCAGTTCTGACACCAGTTCTCATTATTTCGACTTGAAACTTGTTATCCTAGTCTGATATATTATTCTAGGAATATTCACACACTTAATATAATTTTCCGGAATACTTCATCGGTATGCACTTATACCGTGGAGCAGAACCGATATCTGCACTTTTCATCAGAAAAATGACTTTCAACATTTATAATCATTTACTATCATTATTTAAGCTTTCTCATAATTATTAGGGTCAATTATTGAATTATCTCCTTAAACTCATAATTCATTAATTAATTTCCTAATTTAACGGTACAGGTTCGTATAGCCATGTTATCTTGGATTTTGTGCAATGTGGATTTGATTTTAAAACAAAATTGCTTTATCCATTTCTCTATAACCAAAATAGATTTTGATAAATTTTTCTTTTCTTATATTCCACGCGTTGATCGTCAACGTTGATTGTAAAACACATCATCATCAAGCATTGCACCTTTCGTAAGAGTCTTCATATAGTTGTGCTATCTTGGACTCCGTGCAAAGTAGATCTTATTTCAAATCAAAAATACTTTGCGATTTTCATTATAAATTTAAATACGTTCAAACAAAATTGTTTTAAATTTCTGTTGATTTATGCAATGATTTATGACGTTGATTGTATATTTCATTATCCTCAAGTGTCGTATGTTTCGTAAGGATAAATGTATAATCAAGCTATCTTATACCCTTTGCAATAGTGGGTTAACTTTTAAAAAATTAAATTAAAATTTTAAAGAATGACGTAGCTTTAAGTTTCTAATTACACCAGAAGATAGTCGGAGTGGAATTTTTCCATCAAGCTCAAAATAAAATTTTATATTTTGTTTTTTTACTTATTTTCTTGAAAATGATCTTGTTCATATTATTTTTGTGGTTAAGCAATTATTTTAAAATTATTAGGCGTTTGCGCAACTAAAAAAAATCATAGCTTATCGGCCAACAAGTGCAGTAAGTGTGGTAAGGGACACGAAGCAGAACATTGGCATAGTATGAATGTATGTTATAGGTGTAGCAAGCCAGAATATATTGTGAATGATTGCACTCAGGCAAGAGGTTTCTAGCCTAGCCCGCGGCCTCAAGTAGAAGGAAGAGTTTGTAACCTCAGTGACCAGACTACAACCCAGGGGCAAAATCTTGTACAAGGTACCGGGCTCCCCCATGATATTCTTTGGAGGACCAACATGGTAGTTTAGTCTCAAAGCCATCTATCTTGCTAACCGTGATGCTAAAATAGGCATAATGTAAAGAATAGCTAGTTGTTCTCTAAGAAAAAACAAACAACTTAGGGCTTTGTAAATTGAACATCATTCTCTCTTACTTTTACTTTGAATGTTAAGCTTGAGTAGTTTATTCATATGGAAAATCAATGCAAAATAGTCAAATATTTCAAGGTTTTCTTTTTCTAATGTTAGCACATTACTCTGGTAAGGCATATGCACTTTTTGGCACTTCTCTTCCACAAGGCGTTAAAACCCTCTAGTGCCTTAAGGGCACCTTTCACCTTTAACTGCCTTAGGTTCAATAATATAAAATTATTTTGCAATAGAATCAAACATTCACTATAATGAACCCAAGTATAAAAATAAAATTTATATTACCAATATTCATTTTTAAAGAACTAGTGAATATAAGAATGCGAAAAGTTTTCAACATAAAAAGATAATATTATATAAAAATGAATTAATGTTTCTCATATTGTAAGAGATAATTTTATCTTCTATACACATAAAAGTATGTAAGATGCATTTTTTTCTCTATTCGCTTCATATAGCCATACTTGGAGCTGATATACTTTTATTTGTGTTTTGGAGATAAAATTATCTCCTATAACATAAAACAACATTAATCTCATATAAAAAACTACTTAAAAATACAAAAACAGATATAAAAAACATGGTTCATCCGAATGTATGTGGGTTTGTTCAATTTGACATGATAATGCATAGATTGAAGAGTAAATCAAACAGTAAATAAATAGGTAAGATTTTTGCACATATAAAGTGCAGTTTATATGTCATTACCCAATGGACTAAGTAGAATCTAAGAACTAACCTTAAAATATGTCATTTATTATACGAGTAAACACTTCACGTTAAGACACAAAAACTATATATTAAATATTGCTTTCACTTATAAATAACCTGTAAAGAAATTAACACGAACCAATTTTATTTTTATAAGTTGAAACGCAACACTGCATGAATTTGTTTTTTGTCAGTTTTTGATAATAGTAACAAAACACAAATCTAAAAATTAGTCGAGCTGAACAAGAATTTTTCATTATTGTGTATGCCATATCAACATCTGTGTTGAGAATTGAGATCCCACCTATACATGATTCCATCCAATACCTTTGTTTCACTCCTAAAAAACTTTTGGGCTTTTTCCTTCAATGCTAAGCCAAGCCCATTGAGGGGTTTCCTAAAAACCCTAAACTCTAGCACCTCCTCTATATATTCATCAGTTGAGGGTGGAGGCTAGGTGAGATGAGAGAATTTTATTTGAGTGATTTGTGAGCAAAGCTTTATGCTTTGTATTTTGAGAGATCTCTAGAGAGAGTTTGAGTGAAACATATCTAGGGTAGTTTGATTATCACCATTGTTGGAGAGGTTGTGTTAACCACCACTTTGGTGAATTTTGATTCTTTGTATCCATTATTTTCATAGTGGATGTTTGATCTGGACTTGGTCCCGTGGGTTTTTATTTCTTTATTAGAGAAGTTTTTCCACGTTAAAATTTGCTTGTGTTCTCCTTCTCTATCTCTCCTATTTGCATTTTTCTGCTGCGCTGCCCGACCTTTTGAAGTTCAGGCTGAGGAGATCCAGGATCTTGTTGATTGACTTCCGTGAAAAGGCTGCTTAGCCGAGCTTGAGGGAACCGAGTTGGCAATAGTGGTATCAGAGCCCGAGTTCGACGGGTTCTGAGGGAGGCGAGATGGAGACCAGTGGCATAAACAATGATGGAGATATGTTCAAGCTGACCGCAGAAAATTTCACCTATTGGAGACTGATGATGGAAGATCGTCTCTACTGGAAAGATTTACATGAGCCCATTATCCTTGATGAGAGACCGACAAGCAAGACCGATAAGGAGTGGGAGATCCAGAGTCGTAAGGCGGTAGCTATAAGCAGAAAATATATTGACAAAAGTATCTTTGAGCATGTGTCCGAGTTTACGAACGCATACGAGTTGTGGACGAAGTTGGAGTCCATGATTTAGAAGAAGAGTCCCAGGAACAAATCACACCTAGTTCGCCGACTTGTGAAACTGGAATACAAGGACGATATGAGCATGATTGAACACCTCAACACCTACAAAGGTATTATGAATCAGCAATCAAAAGCTGAGATGAAAATTGATGATGAGATGAAGGCTTTGCTGCTATTGAGCTTGCTGCCAGAAAGCTAGGATACTCTAGTGGTGACCTTGAGTAATTCGACTTCAGATGGAAAATTGAAGATGGATGTCATGACAGACAGACTCCTAAACGTCTGAGGCCAACGTTGCTGAGAACAAAGGGAAATCTGACTCTCGGGGTAGAAGCAAGAGCCGGAGTCGAGATCGTGATAAAAGAGGAAAGTCCAAAGGTCGGTCAAAGCCAAAATATGAGTTGAAGTGATTTTATTGTGGAAAGACAGGTTATAAGAAGTCAGACTATTGGACATTACAGAATGACGAGAACAACGGCTCTGTGAAGCCGGATCAGATTATTCCCAAGAAGAGGGAAGACAAGAACACCACTGCGGTGGCTGCCAACTCGGATGCCGAGATATTCCTCCTTGGTGAGGATAATTATTTGAATGTTACATATGATGACTGCACCTGGATTGTTGACTCTGGTGCCTCCTTCGACGTTACTCCACACAAAGGTTTTTTCTCCTCATATTGAGGTGGTGATTTTGGAGTCGTGAAGTTGGGAAATCAAGTGACCAGCAAGATTGTTGGTGTCGGTGATGTAACTGTGACCACAGATGTTGGGTGCTGACTTGTGCTGAAAGATGTAAGGCATGTTCTTGACATGTGATTGAACTTAATCTCGGTAGGAAATCTTGACGATGTCGGGTTAGTGAGCTACTTCGGTAGTGTTAGATGGAAATTGGTCAAGGGAAACTTGGTTGTTCCCGAGGTAAAAATGAAGGCTCCTTGTACGTGATGTAAGGAAAGATTAATGGCGGAGAAGCCAATTATGTCCGCGATGGATCTAGCTTGGAGCTATGGCACAAGCGCCCCGGCCACATGAGCGTGAAAGGGCTCCAGATCCTACAAAAGAAAGGATCACTGACCGGGTTGAAAGAAGCGTTGGAGAGTTGCACACACTGCCTAAGTGGAAAGCAGCACCGAGTTTCTTTCTTGAAACCGGATCAACCCTGAAGATGAAACCATTCATGATATCTCGAAGCCCAAAGTCTGGGTTACTATTAGATGTGAAGAATCCATCCCTCCTGGCTGAGCTGAAGCAGGGGGAGAAAATCAAGAAAATATTGACCAGCAACAAGCTAATGATTACCAAGATACTGAGGTCTGAGTTGATGTTGAGATCCGGGATAAGAATGATGAACCAGGTTCTCAAGCTGAAGAACAGCCGAGATATCCAACTCGAGAAAGAATTGTTAGTATATGGGTGTCCTAGAGACAATCTTTTGATTAAATAAAGGACACTAGATGTAGAACTTTTTGTCGCAAATGAATAAAAGCACTCTTTATCTAGTTTCATATTATGTCTCGATATTATTAATATTTTATGAACAAACTGGATAAACCACTTGGATAGAACAGGTATCTCTTGAGTATCTGTGATGAGATCACGATCATGAGGATTCAAGGATACCGCACGTTTATTCCTAATTTTATGTTCCTAGTCTAGAGACATTGAGAATGGGGATCAGTGATCTCGGGTAAGACTAGCATGACTTATCTACTTGTATATGGATACAAGGTAAAGACCTCATGTGCTACAGATATAGAGATGTCTTAGCTAAAGTCGTGGGTGGACCGATAAGAGTATAACTCGCACTAAACAGACCCAAAAAGAGACTCTATGAGGAAATCTCACAGATAATGTCATTAGAGTATTCTCTTTATATTTAGGTATGTCTTTCCTTAGACTAGAGGTTATTACCTAGACTGTGTTCTAGAAGGCATGCTTTGATTGTATGCCTCGTCTGCCATAAACATAAAGACTCATAAGTATACTGTTAGGCGTGTCCTGAAAGAGCACAGGGCTAGGGTGATAAGCTGAAGGAATTCATCAAATCTTCGTGAGAGATTAGGTTATCTGTAAATCGGAGAAATCGGAATGACATTTACAGGGACTCGGGAATCTATGCATAGTAAAAGAGATCATGAGATGATCTGCATTTAGAGTCAGCAAATTGAAGATTCCCTATTTCGAATAAAGCTTACCCTAAACCGCAGGGGTTGATACATTTCCTTACCCTAGGTTAATGGGAAGATAACCGAGACGAAGGGAAATACATACGGTAACCAAATATGTGTAATAGGATGATCAAGTCATTAATCTGACTAGCTCTGGGGCAGCAAAGCATTGCTAGTGCTCTGTGTTGTCATTAATTGGGTTGTGGGCTTGTTGGGCCCGAGCCCATTTATCTCAGAGGCTATGTTGGACCTAATGGGTCACACACTAACACCTTGTAGTCATGATGAACTAGCTTTAAAGGTATTGAGCCTAATAATGGTTGTTAGCCCAAGAAGCTGTTTGGAAGCCCACCTGAAGGGAAAGGGCACATGGATCATGTAATGGGCTTGGATGGTCCAAGACATTATTAATTAATTTAATTAGTTAAATTAAATTATCAAACATTTAAATTTTGAATTTTGAAATTTGAATTTGGAATTTGAATTTTGAAATTCGAATTTTGAATTTGAAATTTGAAATTTGAAATTGGTTTTGGAAATTTGAATTTTGAATTTGAATTTTGAATTTAAATGTTTGAACATTTGAATTCAAGTGTTTGAATTCGAATTTGAATTGGCTATGAAAAGTTGTTTCATAACAAAAGGATAAGATGAGATCTTGTTGGAACAAATTCCCTGCAACAAGAGAAGATATTTGATCTAATCCAATAAGGAGATGGTGCGCCACTTTAGTTGCAAATGAGTGACTTCTTGTCAACAAAATGTGCTCCAATTCTGATTTGGTTGGTTGAGAGAATCAGTGAGTTAGTTGGTTCAAATTTGAATGCAACTACTCAACGTATCTGGACTCATTTTGGGACTGAGTGGGGCGCATAAGTGAGTGGTCATATGATGACCATTAGGTCAGAATCATGAAAGGATAAGGACCTAATCTCATGAGGATTCAAAGGGAAGGTTTTTGGCAATTTTGAATTGCAACAACTCCTCTAACTATGCGCACATCTTGAGGGATTTTCAAGTGAGGAAAATCCTCTCATTCTCTCCCTACTAATCAACTCTCTTATGCGCACGAAGGGGTATTCATTCCTCCTTAGGGTTTTCAAAAGTAAACCTAGCCTATTCTCCTCACTCTTTGCACCACACTCTAGTGAAGTTTTCATGTTGAAGACTTCACTCTTCTAAACACTAAACCTAGCCTCCATCTTCACCTATTGAGCGCATAACAAGCCTCTCTGTGATGGTCATCTGGTGGATTTCAAGAAGGTGTTCTTGCATCATTGACGAAGGGTGGTGTGGATCAACGTTAGAGGGTTTGAACCCTTCAAACCTAACAATTGATCTCCCTGGCGATCAGATCATAAACAAGGTAACATCATGTTGTCTTAAAGCATGAAAAACTGTTTGCATGTGTGTTTCCGCAAGGAAAACTCTTGTTTTTCCCTCTCACATGCATCGGCCTTCAAGGCTAGTTTTACTTTCAAGTGGTATCAGGACCTGGTTGCTTTACCATCGGCGAGTGATGGTACCTTGTTTGTGAAAAGTGTTTTTCACGGTCAAAATCTTTAAAGGGTTAAAGTTTAAATTCTGCATATGGATTTTGAATCACAAATGCTTTAAGTTGTGAAAGTTTTTGTTTTTATGAACATTTAAATTCGATTGCTATGTTCATAAATCTATATGTATTCATGGTTTCGTTTCTTTTTCTTTATGAAATTTTTAAAAGGAAACACCCTTTTTGAAAGGGATGATTCGGCCATGAAGGGTACTTGGAGTACCTTGATTATTTTCTTATTTTTCTCTATGAATTGTATCATGAGCATAGCATGAAATTTTTGTGAAAAAATTTATCATATACATGCATATATGATTCGGCCATGAAAGGGTTTATGGCTGCATGCATGGTTTAATTTTGTTTTCTTTGAGAAAAAATTAACAAAATTTGAATTATAAAATTGTTATGTATTCGGCCATCAAGAGAAAAATTAAGAGAATTAGAATCTTGATTTTATTTTGATGTTTAAATGTTAAATATCAAATTATATGTGAAAACATGTTATGAGATAATATGATGTTTTGTGCTTGCAAGTTTTTGAATTTTTCAGGTACAAAAAAGAAGGGGATGGTCATGGTTCCCGATTTGAAATTTCAAATTTAAATTAATGTGTAATTTTCTCTGTTTAATTAGAGTTGTAATTTGAATTTCAAGTTTTTGTAATTTTAAATTTGTCCCGCCAAAGATGTTTTGGAGTTTCTTTAATTATATGTAATTAGAGAATTAGGCTAGTGACGTATAGACGACAAGCAGCCGTTGCTTGAGAAGCAAGAAGGACAAATGTGCGAGCACTATGACTGTCTAAAATAAATTGTTTATCTGCATGTATGCTTAGAACGTCTAGTATGCATGAATTGGACAAACTGCGTTTGTATGGTTATTATGTTTGTCCAATTGCGACTAGTGTAAACCGATAGATGTTTGACATAGGTTACGACTAGCATGATAACTTACAACATGCGTTTGATGAGACCTAATAAACCCTGGATAAAAGGAACCCTTAAAAGGAACAAATTATTAAGCGTATGATTACCTCTCACCACCAATACTACTCAAGCCTCTTCTACATAATGATGCTCTACAAGTAAACCTAGCCTCCATCTTCACCTATTGAGCGCATAGCAAGCCTCTCTGTGGTGGTTATCTGGTGGCTTTCAAGAAGGTGTTCTTGCATCATTGACTAAGGGTGGTGTGGATCAACGTTAGAGGGTTAGAACCCTTCAAACCTGACAAGTGATCTCCCTGGCGATCAGATCGTAAACATGGTAACATCATGTTGTCTTAAAGCATGAAAAACTGTTTGCATGTGTGTTTCCGCAAGGAAAATTTTTGTTTTTCCCTCTAGCATGCATCGGCCTTCAAGGCCAGTTTTACTTTCAAGAAGACCCTCTACAAGATACCCATCTGATGAATACACCGATGTTGCTTAAGACGGTGAGCCTCAGAGTTATGATGAGGCTGTGACAAGCTCAGAGAAAGAAGAATGGGAAAAGGCAATGCTAGAAGAGATGAAGTCTCTGCACGAGAATCAGACTTATGAGCTGACCAAGCTGCCTGAAGGAAGATGAGCTCTGAAAAATAAATGGTTCTGCAAGATTAAGAATGAAGAGAACGGGCAGAAGCCGAGATACAAAGCCTGGATTTTAGTGAAAGGTTGCAATCAGAAGAAAGGTTGCAATCAGAAGAAAGGAGTAGACTTTGAGAAGATCTTTTCTCCTGTGGCGAAAATGACCTCGATTTGTGTTAGCCATGGTGACTTCGATGGACTTCGAGGTAAAATAAATGGACGTGAAGACGACATTTTTTCAGGGTGACTTAGAAGAAAAGATATATATAGAGCAACCTGAGGGGTTCTGAGCTCCAGACCAAGAAAACTTGGTATGTCTGTTGAAGAAGAGCCTCTATGGCCTGAAGCAAGCACCTCGGCAGTGGTACAAGAAGTTTAAATCATTCATGATTGATCGCAAGTTTGAAAAGACAGAAGTTGACCACTGCGTATTTGTGAAGAGGTATGAGGCCGAATATTTTTTGATTTTGTTGTTATATGTTGACGACATGCTTATTGTAGGGAAAGACAAATCGAGGATAGCCGGCCTGAAGAAGGCGTTGAGCTCGTCCTTCGCAATGAAGGACCTCGACACTATAAAGCAGATTCTCGAAATCAAGATCATCAGAGATAGACAAAAGAAGCTACTGTGGCTGAGTCAAGAGAAATATATTGAGAAGATTCTGAAGAGATTCAGCATGGACAAAGCCAAAATAGTGAGCACCCCCATAGCCGGACACATAAAGCTGAACCAGAAGCAATGTCCGAGATCTGATCAAGACAAAGATGAGATGTAGAAGATCACGTACCAATCTGTCATCGGAAGGTTGATGTATGCAATGGTTTGCACTAGACCCGACTTGGCGTATGCAGTTGGAATGTTAAGCCGGTATTTGTCAAACCCCGGCAAAAGAGCACTGGGAAGCAGTGAAGTGGATCTTCAAGTACCTCCGAGGTACGACCAACCTATGTCTTCGATTTGGAGAAGGCAAAGCCAAGTTGCATGGCTACTCGGATTCTGATTTAGGGGGAGATTCCGACTCGAGGAAGTCGACGACGGAATACATGATGAGATTTTCCGGACGAACTGTCTCTTGAGAATCATGACTTCAGAAGTGTGTTGCACTATCGACAACTGAGACTGAGTATCATGACCTCCGAGGTACGACCAACCTATGTCTTCGATTTGGAGAAGGCAAAGCCGAGTTGCAAGGCTACTCGGATTCTGATTTAGGGGGAGATTCCGACTCGAGGAAGTCGACGACGGAATACATGATGAGATTTGCCGGACGAACTGACTCTTGAGAATCATGACTTCAGAAGTGTGTTGCACTATCGACAACTGAGGCTGCGTACATTGCCGCTACTCAGGCAAGCAAAGAGATGTTGTGGATGAAGAAGTTCCTCATGGAACTCAGCCATGATCAAGACAAGTACGAGCTGGGTTGTGACAATCAAAGCGCAATCCGTCTTGCGAAAAATTCGACCTATCATTCCCACAGTAAGAACATTGATGTGAGGTATCACTGGATCCAGAATGTGGTGGAAGATGGAGAGCTCGAACTCGTCAAAATGCACACTGACCAAAATTGGTCTGACATGATGACGAAGCCGGTTCCAACAAGGGAATTTGAAGACTGCTATGAAGGAGTCGGGTTGATGCTGAAGCCGACGCATTGAAGTCAGAGGGGGAGATTTGTTGGGCTTCTTCCTTCAATGATAAGCCCAAGCTCATTGAGGGGTTTCCTAAAAATCCTAAACCCTAGATTCCACATCCTCTATATATTCATTAGTTGAGGGTGGAGTGTAGGTGAGATGATAGAATTTTATTTGAGAGATTTGTGAGCAAAGCTTTGTGCTTTATGTTTTGAGAGATCTCTGGAGAGAGTTTGAGAAAAACATCTCTAGGGTAGTTTGATTATCACCATTGTTGGAGAAGTTGTGTTAACCACCACTTTGGTGAATTTTGATTATTTGTTTCCATTATTTTCATAGTGGACGTTTGATCTGGACTAGTTCCCATGGGTTTTTACTTCTTCATTGGAGAAGGTTTTCCCACATTAAAATTTGTTTGTGTTCTCTTTCTCTCTCTCCTATTTGCGTTTTTATTTTTCTGCTGCGCTGCCCGATCTGGTGAAGTTCAGGCCGAGGTAATTGTCGAGATCCAGGATCTTGTTGATTGACTTCCGCAAAAAGGCTGTTTAGCCGAGCTTGAGAGAATCGAGTTCCCAACACAAGCTACTTACAAAATACCATATCCCAGCTTTCCACGTCAGCAACCACTAGCAGTGCTGCTTCATTTGGATTTTCTGTATCTCTCGCTTATTTATTTTTGCGTACAAAATGGACAACCTATTGCACTTATGCTTTAAGCCCCGTCAATACGATGAAACGCACTTTCTCCTTACGGTGGAGATCTGGTATCTGCTGTTGTATTTCATCAAAATCTTCCCGAGTATCCTAACATAGAGGGAGATCTTGCCATTCTATGAGAACTTCCTGTTTAACTTCTGCATAATTTCGGACAGCCAGCACATTAGCAGGAACAAGAAACAACTCCAAATCCTTAATTAAGGTCGTGGTTGATGATGCTTTCTTGGTCAAATATACTTTTTTAGTTGTGACACATGAAAACCAGGATGAGTTTTTGTTTCAACTGGTAAATCAAGCTTATATGCTCTCGAGCCAACTTTGTCTATAATTTTGTATGGACCATAGAATTTGGGGCTCCATTTTTCATTCACTCTTTTTGCCAAGTTCTTAAGAAACCTCATCTCCTACTTACAATTCCACTTCCCTTCTGTTCTGGATGGCCCAATCGCCCCACAGGGCCCAATCGCCACAGTTGGCCTTATGCGCCATAACAGGCCAGCCATCTAGCGGCCCAACCCCGCAGGCCCAAATCCCCGTTAAGCTCCACGTTAGCCCTAAGGGCTGACGTGGACCTACACGCCCACCAAGGGCGCAACACACCCAAGAGATACATCAAAATTTCTTACCTTGGGACATTAACCACCAAAGGCAATCGCCACAGGTATCATAAAGGGAAACTCTCCCTTCGCCCAATGCTGGCCTCGCCAGTAGCAGGAGGTGCAGCGCTGACACGACGTCAGCGCCTAAACCGCCCAATGCTGCTATCATAGGAGTGCATCCCAAGGAGAGTTGACCTTCCCCCTTACCTAACCACACCATGACCAATATAAATAGCCCCCAGAGGGCACAACATAAGCATGTTATGTATCGTTATTTGCCTATTACTTGAATTCTCTTATAGCTTATACTTGTATTGATCATCTGCTTATACTTGGGATCATATCACGTGGCCTGGTCTTTACCAAAGCCATAGGTATCGCCCATACAGTAACCATACACCCTATAAGGGAACATAATGGGCTTATAGATTCCATCGGTACATTGGCGCCGTCTGTGGGAACTATAAACTCCTATTCCCATTCTTTCACCAGCTGAAAAATTATACTCTATTTCCCAGTAAACAAATATGGCTGTTACGAGAAGAGCAGAACAAACGAGAGCTGGGACCCCAGAAGGCCACGTACAAACAGCACGTTCCAACTCCCCGCCATCCATGCACTCTGCACCAGCTAGCGACGCACCACTAGCTCCCGTTCTACGTTCGGTTAATCCTCCGTTACGCGTGGCCGACGGAAGAGAGGTTCGCATCAATCGCCAAGTTATAGTGAATGAAGCACAAGGCGAAAACATGTTACCTACACAACCCCCACCACCTGGTGTTCATTACGGTATGCCATTACCCACCACAGGTCCACCACCTATCTATCCAGTATATCAACCCCGACCAACTCAAAGTCAACCATTACCCTTTTACCATGATTACCGCCCCCAGGCGCTGCACTATATCCCAACAGGCCCCACGGCCAAAATCCACTCACGCCTTTCCCCGCTCATTACCCATTCCATGCCTACGCAATACCGCCCTACAACACTATGATTCCACAACCCCAATACCACCCACAAGTTGTCCCACAAGCACAAGCCGCCCCACAGGGGTCGTTCATAAACCCAGGACAACCACAGGGTGCCGGCCAACAAGCCCCCGCCCTCTCTTATTCAGTTGAAGCCCCACCTGAACAACGTCAACCCCATGGCCAACAAATGCACAACCTGGACCCACGTGTAACACCTGCTACCACCTCAGGAAGAAATAAGCCGTTAACTGACCTTCTACGCCTGACCCCCATACCTCTTGGCTTCAAAGGCCCGTCTAACATAATCACCTACATTGGAGATTCTGACCGCTTCAAATGGATTCAAAAGTTCGAAGCAGCAATGACACTCCACGGAGAAACCGACCTCCTCATGTGCCGAACCTTCCCAACACTCCTCGGCGGAAGAGCCCTCACTTGGTATACTACCTTACCAACCGGCAGCATTTCTTCTTGGGACGACCTGGCCTACAAATTTCAAGCCCACTTCGCCACCAGTCGTCCCGTGCCCAAGTCCGTTCACTCGCTTGAAAAGATCCGTCAACAATCGGGCGAATCCCTTAGGGCGTTCCTTGATCGCTTCGACAAGGAGGCTTTGCAAGTGCAAGGCCTTGATCCTAAGGTTCAAGTCCATATACTCCTCTCAGGTTTAAGACAGGGCGCTTTCGCTTACGAACTAGCCCGGCACGAGATAACTGATTTGGAGGGGGTAAAAAAGAAAGCCCAGGAGTTCATGCGGATCGAGGAATATAAAGGTAGCAGGACCGATGACTCTTCACACAGCCAGGCCCAAAAGCAGACGAAAGGCAAAGCTGAGGGCGACGATGAGAAAAGGACTCAGAATCCTTCCCGAGGAACCGGACGCCCTTCTGGCCGAGGCCAGACCGGGCGCCGTCCTCACAGTGTAAACCAGACGGATTACAAAGATGGGCAGAAAAATCCGCCCCCACGCCCAGAACAAGACAGAGAGACCGCCGTGTACTGCAAGTTCCACCGAAGCAACGGCCACAACACTGAAGATTGCAGACACTTGAAGGAGGAGATCGATGAACTGATCAAAAGTGGAGCGCAGCGACGGACCGCCGAAGGCACCCGGGGTGATGGAACGGGGAGACGACGAGACGAGCGCAGCAGGTCGCCAGACAGAACCAATCAATCACGATACCGGTCACGCCATGACCGCCCCAGAAGAGAAGAATCCCCAAGAGGCCACAACCCACCCCCCAGCCCACGCCATAAGAGCAGAAGGAACGAAGATGAAGAGGAGGACTCCGCTGTCATCAAACACGGAGTGATCAACATGATATCTGGCGGATTGAGCGGAGGGGGAGAAACCTCCAACGCCAGGAAAAGGCATCTGAAGCAATGTCTGGCGATAGCCGGGAAAGTTATAAACAAGGCCAAGCCAAACCCAGGTCCCGCCAAACCCAAGATCATTTGGGACAGCGAAGACCTGGGCGAGGTCCTCCCAGGGCATGACGATCCCCTCGTCGTTCAAGCAACGATCGCCAATTTTGGCGTTAACAGGGTCTTTATTGATCATGGCAGCTCTGCCGATATTTTGTTTCTTCCATGTTTTTCAGCGTTAGGTTTCACAACTAACGATCTGACCTCTGTTTCAGGAGAACTTTCAGGTTTCAATGCAACGACTACCAAACCGCTGGGAATGATAACCCTGCGTTTATCATTGGGAACGCCACCGATGTCGAAATCGGCAGATATTCAGTTCCTGGTGCTAGGCACTCCTTCAGCCTATAACGCCATACTTGGTCGAAGGATGTTTGCGGCGTTTGAGGCAAGCATTTCTCACCCGCACCTGGCAATAAAGTTTGTAGCAAAAAACAACAAAGTAGCAAGGGTGAAAGGCGATCAGCTGGTCGCTAGGAGCTGCTACAACATATCCTTAAGGCCAACTACAAGGGTTACATTCAGAACTCCACCAGCACAACCACCAAGTTCCAACCCTTCGTCCCCAAAAGTCAGCCCATCCAAGAACACGATCACTGGTGATCAGTGTCTCTTGGTAGAATTCGATGCAAGAGACGACCCCAGAGTCGAACACGCAAGACCTACCCCCAACGGAGCCCTAGAGCACGTAATACTTGGTGATGCAGACCAAACCACAACCATTGGGGCGACGATGCATCCCGATACCAAGGAGGAGCTTATTAAACTTCTCAAAAGAAACAAAGATTGGTTTGCCTGGAAACCATCAGACATGCCGGGCATAAACCCTGAAGTTTGCTGTCACAGATTGTCCGTGGACCCCAAGGCCAAACCCATCGCCCAAAAGAAGAGGAAGTTCGGCCCTGACCGACAAAAGATCATTGATGAAGAAGTTAAAAGACTGCATGATGCCGGTTTTATCCGAGAGATCAAATATACCACGTGGCTGTCCAACCCAGTGTTGGTTAAAAAGCCTAATGGGGCGTGGAGAATGTGCGTCGACTACACTAACCTCAACAAAGTGTGCCCAAAGGACGCATATCCGTTCCCCAGCATCGATCAACTCGTTGATAACGCGTCAGGGTTCAAAATGCTGTCTTTCATGGACGCTTACTCTGGCTACAATCAAATCCCTCTAATGGAAGAAGATCAAGACAAAACGGCGTTCATCACTCAGAATGCCAATTACTGCTATACCATGATGCCCTTTGGCTTGAAGAATGCCGGAGCAACCTACCAGCGCATGATGAACACGGTATTTAAGGACCTGATCGGCGACAACATTGAAGTATACATCGATGACATGATCGCCAAATCACGAGATCCAAGGCAGCACTTGAGCGACCTCGAAGGAGTGTTTGAGAGGTTGAGGAAATACAACATGCGCCTCAACCCCAGCAAATGCGCTTTCGGAGTCCCTGCTGGCAAGTTCCTAGGCTTCATGCTCACTGAAAGGGGCATTGAAGTCAACCCAGATAAGTGCAAGGCGGTCATTGAAATGAGAAGCCCTCAAACAGTCAAGGAAGTCCAACAGCTAACCAGAAGGCTAGTAGCCCTCACACGGTTTCTGGCAAACTCAGCCCATAAGTCCCTCCCACTCTTCGGCTTACTCAAGAAGGGAGTTACTTTTCAATGGTCTGAAGAATGTGAAAAGGCGTTCCAAGAGTTCAAAAAATCTCTTTCCTGCCCGCCAGTCCTCGCAAAACCCGACAGCGGAGAGACGCTTTACCTGTACCTTGCCGTCGGCAATGAGGCGGTCAGCGCAGCACTTATTAAAGATTCAAAACCAGAGGGACAAAAGCCGGTCTATTTCATCAGTAAGGTATTGCAAGGCGCTGAGCTCCGATATCAGCAAGTCGAAAAGGTCGCCTTCACACTCATTTTTGCTGCCAGACGTTTGAGGCCGTATTTTCAGTGCCACCCGATCACGGTCAGAACTAACCAACCAATCCGCCAAGTTCTACACAAGCCCGATCTCGCAGGAAGAATGATGTCATGGGCGGTTGAATTATCTGAGTACCAGATCACTTACGAGCCGCATACCGCCATCAAAGCCCAAGCCCTGGCAGACTTTATCGCAGAAATGACACACGTCAGCCCAACTGGCGACCAAGTAACTGACGCCCCCGGACCAGCTACATGGAAGCTTTTCGTTGACGGTTCATCCAACGCCAAAGGATCAGGTGCAGGCATGATAATAGAAAATCCAGACGGTGTATCCACGGAACGCTCGTTATCATTCGAGTTCAGCACAACCAACAACCAGGCAGAATACGAAGCAATGATAGCAAGCCTGATTCAGGCAAAGGAGATGGGTGCCCAACGTCTCAGGGTATTTAGCGACTCCCAACTGGTAACCTTCCAGATCTCAGGAGAGTACCAGACAAAGGGACCACTGATGTGTAAGTACTTGAAGAAGGTCAAAGAGCTACTCCAATCTTTCGAAAGTGTTGAAGTGAATCACATTAGCCGAGCAGATAACGCCAGGGCCGACATCCTCGCCAAATTGGCAAGCACTAAAAGCCCAGGTAACAACCGTTCTGTAATTCAGCACAATTTGCCTGACCCGTGCATAATCATGACCATTACTGACGCCACCACCGAAGTCGCCGAAGAAAGTTGGATCACGCCAATCATCAACTACCTGACAGTTGGGACCCTGCCTCTAAACCCTAAAGAAGCAAAGAAGGTCGTTCGGAGGAGTGCCTACTTCTGCATTGTCCAGGGGAGATTGTACAAAAGAGGGATCTCTATCCCACTTCTTAAATGCATCGTCCCAAATGATGTGCACTATATCCTGGAAGAGATTCATGAAGGGATCAACGGCCACCACATGGGCGGTCACTCCTTAGCAAAAAAAGCCCTAAGAGCGGGATTTTATTGGCCAACGATGGAAAAGGATGCGCGAGAGCACGTGAAGAAATGTGACAAATGCCAGAGGTTCGCAGACGTCCACAGAGCTCCTCCAGAAGAGTTAACCTCAATCACGTCGCCATGGCCCTTCTACAAGTGGGGGATCGACATCTTAGGACCTTTCCCCATGGCGGCGGGACGAGTCCAGTGGCTTTTAGTTGCCATAGATTATTTTACTAAGTGGGTGGAAGCTGAACCTTTGGCTGCCATCACATCGCAGAAGGCCAGGAAGTTCTTTTGGAGGAGCATTGTTTACCGTTTCGGTATCCCTGGCGAGGTAATCACGGACAACGGCACCCAATTCACCGATAGCAAGTTTCGGGAGTTAATGAAGAGTTTGCAAATCCGACACCACTTCGCCGCGGTAGAACACCCACAATCCAACGGTTTAGTGGAGTCGGCCAACAAGATGCTGACCAAAGGGATTAAAAAGAAACTTGAAACACACAAAGGGGCGTGGATCGACAATCTTGACAATGTGTTGTGGGGGTATCGTACGACCGCCCAATCTTCCACCCAAGAAACGCCTTTTAGGCTAACTTACGGATCAGAAGCAATGATCCCTGTGGAAATCGGGGAATCTTCATGGAGGCGCGACCATGTATCCGCAGTCGCCAACGATCAAAACCTGGCCGACGCATTGGACTTGCTGGACGAGCTCCGAGATCATGCCGCCCAAAATGATAAGCTCACCAAAGATAAGTCAGCCACTTACTACAACAGGAGGGTAGTCCATCGGAGGTTCGAG